>OZ023172.1:9820188-10031654 GCA_963678695.2 Diplodus puntazzo
GACTCAGGACCCCTCAATGGCAGCAGCACTACACCGTGACAAATTGTAAGCTGATTTATGAAGTCACCTTCATGTGATCAGAGCAGTGGAACCGCAGTAGCCTTGTGTTATTGTCAACGGTGTTCCAGACATACCCAGTGAAAACCACAGTGTTAATGAGGTGAAGTACACTGGATCACAAACTGTCTGAAAGACAGAAATTAAGGTCGGCCGTGTTAATGTGAGGAACCTTAAAAAGAGCGAAGGGTCATTAAGTCACTGAGGCTTGCTTCGGGGCCAGACTGTGGTGCCAGCTGTAATGAAGTCTATGGGAGATGCAGGGTGAAACATACTAAAACCCAACACATCAATGTCGTATAACTTCTGATGAAGAAATGCCTGAACATGGATTTTTTTCTCAAATGATTGACAGGGCTGATAAAATTGTGATTAAACGGGGCCGGTTGCATCAAATATTGCTGAAGAAACTGCATTTACACTCTGAACACAAGCCTTTCCAAAACGAAATTGAGGGACGAGCAAAATGTCAATAAAACAATGATCATTGGGTGAGAAAATCTCACTTCCACTATCTGGGACCTTTGCAAGTGTGATCACGGCTATAAAGCTCACAAACTGACATCCTGTATGTGACATGTTCAATCTGCACTCATCTTACTCTCGGCGTGGAAACAAATAAGCTATTGAGCTATTCCCCAAAAACTTTTTCCATGGGTGATGGTTCAGCTGTACATATCTTTTGTGAACCTCAAAAAAAGGAACCACACCCCAGTTTCCTTGCAAACTATTGTAATTTCCTCAGTGAGGCACCTTTTGTAAATTTTCAATTGACCAGGGGGATAATATATTTAAAAACTCTACGTAATGCTTTCCTGAAGAACTATTTGGTTTTGTGGGATACGAATGTCACAAATTTCTTAAAACAAAAAACAATCTCGTTACTTCTTCCTGTATATTAGACACAGTTTACCTCATCAGCAGTTACCTACCACAAGTTTCTTGACTAAAGATTCCCTCTCTGACACCATGTCCTTCAGCTCAGCGATGATCTGCAGATCCTCAGGACGACTCTCCCTGTTCCTGAACTTCTCCTCTGTTCCTTCCAGCCTGTAAGATGAGCGACAAAAACATCAATATTCTGCATGAGGGATCCACTGAGCAGCATTCAGACTCTCAGGTAAATACAATAATTAAGTAATGAAAAAGTTAGACAGCATTTATAACTTTTTCCTCAGGGGTAAACTGCATTAAAATGCTCAGTTTGAGATGTGATCTCAGCAGGTTGTGTGTAAAATATGCAACATCAAATATCAATTACACATCAAAAAGGGCGACGTGAAGCTCTTTAAAGTGTGTGTGTACTGGATGGGAACTTTTGTTAGTTAAGAGCATTAATCGCATATAATACAGGGAGTAAAGAGATGAGTGATTCGTAGGCTTTCCTTTTTCATTAGCTTTTGATCAATAAAACAGTAATTGTCCCCGGTCCTTTCCCGTCGTTGCCCTCCTCTCCTCTCATCACAAAAACCATTAAGCAGCGGGGCGTTCAAATCAAAAACAGAGCTGCGCCTTTCCTCCGGAGGTTGTTTTTGTTCTGTGAGTTATGAAAATTTTTTAAAAAAACTCTATAATGGATTTCTGCTGCTTTCCGAGCGGCCCCTCGGAGAAATCACCACTTGTGTAAAAACCTTCGATTCATTTAAAATTCTGTGATATTTTCTCTAATGCAACACATGCTAAAGATCGCTGAGCGGAGTGGGCATTAGCCGGCTGAAATGTTCTTCAAGCGAGAACGACCAATCACAAGTGACACTGTTGCCTGGGAAATGACTCATTTTTTAAAATTGTAATAAAAAAGAAACAAAACACATTTGAACCCTTCCAATTGGCAACAGCAGCACATTTTAGAGCAGTTTAGAGAACAAATGCACTTTGGAAAGTTTCTTTTAGTTTCAAGTCATCAGTTCATATCACGTCATTGTGTAAGCCTTTTAATGTGATACAGAGATGAACTGGCATTGTTAATCAAAGCATGTTTTGAGTACTAAGAAGCTTTAAGCATTTATCACAACACTGCAATTTTTAGACTTGATAAAAATGTAACATAATTTGGAGCAGGCTACGTTCAGATATTGTTGTATTCACCCCTCGGTTTTGAGAAAATCAAGACCCCCACCGAGATCCAAAATACAAGTTTGAACTGAACAGGAACAAACAAAAATGACATCTGACGTACAATGAGTTTCGGTGAAACAACAAAACACTGGAATATTAAACAGGAAACCAGGGCTCAAGATGTCAACGTTGTTTTCTGGATTAATAGAACACATGAAAACAGGGATTTTCCTCAGGACAGGATAAATGTATAACTATAAATTAACAAACGACAAACTGAACCGAGTGTGTCAACAACTCCAGTGCTGCTCACAGTGCAAGTCTTATGAAAAATATGATGCATTCAAATCTGGAAGGACAATGTTATCTCACCACCATGGAGGATACATCCTATTTTTTCCTGATAACTCTAGCTGAAACTAAGGTAGCTTTCAGATTATCGGCTCTTGTTGGTACAAGGTGGTATTACTGGACAGGACGACCAGGGCTAGCTAGTTAGCATGCTAACTTCAGTAGACATCTCTAAAAAAAGTACATCAACTCGTCAACACTGTTGCTTCTTCACATTCTGTTGATAATGTTAGTTTGAAACTTAAGTTGATCACAGGAAAAAATACTGTGAATACCAACACTTTTAACTTCGAACAACAGATGATAATAACACAGTAAAGAAACAACACTTGGGTTCACATTCACTTAGAAATGGTTAAATGTTGTGTTTTTTTTTTGACTATAGAGAGGAGGTTTTCTGTCAGTGTTTCTTATGATCAAACAAGGCTCCACTGCATGTTCAGCTATGAGCCCATTTCTTGTTTCACCAGTCCCTTATGTGACAGTGATTTAAGCAGCCTTTCACCTCCCACACTAGCACAGCATAAACCACTGAGGGGTCGCTTTGTGACATTCACGCCATACAGTGTGAAATCACAGTTTCTTAAAGGCCGAGCACCAGAACAGCTTGTCTTCCCGATAAACTGTGCTCTCTCCATGGAATGTCCGCCGCCGTGCAGGAGCAGCTACCGGAGCTCTGCTCAGTGACACTGATACATACTGATCTGCAGTTTCATCAGATAGACTGCCCGCTGCCGCTGTGCTGGTCCTTCTGATAGCCGATTCATCGTGTTTGTCAAACATTTTCAGCAGCTCAAACGTCTGGATGTCTTTTGCTGCTCCAGCAGCGTCTCTGTCTGGCTTTGTCTTACAATGAAGAGAAGGGAACATTTTGGCTCAAATGATGCGTACTGAGATTCTGAATTTGAATTATTAAACCACTTAAAACTGTGTTAAACAGCCACAGAGAAACAGAAGGTGTGATATTTTAGCAAATCGTAATGGCCTTTGAAAGCTGCATTAGTCAGTTTATTGACCTCTAAAACAGGAGTTCTCCAAGTTTGGACGAGTGAGTGCAGATTTAAGGAGCCAGCCAGCATGTGATTGAGCCCGGCAGAGGAAGACCCATTAACTTTTCATCAGACTACTGATTTGTCTGATAATGGCATTTTAAAGCTGCAGTAGTCAATTCTAGATTATCAAATCTCATTCCCAGGTCGTCAAATACTGGCTCTTTGGGTCGAGCCACCGGGTACGCTTGTCTGGTTAAAGCTGAAACGCAACAGGAGGTTTTTCTCCAGACCAGAAAAAGGAACTGCCTGTAAATGATGTGCTGTTTCAATGTCTTATCCTAATTGCCCCGAACAGACGCTTTAGCCAAGAATCATACACTGACAGAGGGAAAGTCTTCCAGAGAGTCCATTTGTCAGTGAACTCCCCAAATGGAGCTCATTTGTTCCCATTGAGGCTGGTGGGGAGTTCATGATCCGATCCAGACATCCAGCTTTTCACTCCGCTTGTTCCAACGTCTTCACTTCCCAAAAACAAAATCACAATTCTTCTGTTTCTGTACTTTTCGCTGTTTGTATTTCACACTTTAACATCTGGTTTCTAGTGTCAATAAAACCAGTTGAATTGAATGTATCTCTGCTCTCGCCGGTTGAACTGTGGCCGTTTTTTTCTTCCGGCAGGAGCACACTGGGGCCAAATGTTTATAGAGTCCAGCTATTTTACGCCCGACTGCCGCAGCATCAGCAACCCTTCAGTGAGCAGGAAGATCCTCTGTGACACCCAGCGGGACTGTCAGCGACACATGAAAGGCAGGGGGAGGCCGGTGTCACCCACTGCTTCCTCTTCTTTTTGGGTTTTGTCTAAGATCATATAAACAGAGTATCTCAAGCGACTGGACAGACGCGCCTCCTGTTGCTCGGCTTATACGCAGCTGTCAGACAGATTTACCTGCAGGGGATAAAAAAAATCCACATCTATCCGCAGCATGTTTAAGCTGATAAGAGATATTGGACAGACACCACCGCTCCAAACGTCTGTGGCAAAGCTGCAGCGAGGTTCTGATTTTTGGTGAATGTGTGTCTGTTTTCAAGGTGCTATAACTCAAACCTGACAATGGCTGACGGTCACAGGGAAGTGTTGGGTGTGCGTTACCATTATCATTGCTACCTTCTGCTTGTCTTTTGTAATTTTTCTCCCACTGCTGCTGCGGTGACTGGCAGCTTTAGCAAACTCAACGGACCGAATGTTACAAATTCAAGTGCTTTTTCAATGACTCTCCAGGTCCAATTCCGATCCTTTACTCTCACTCGCAGACCAGAAAGTCTTGTTTGAACTCACAAATGTTTAACTGGTCTTTTTTTTTTTTTTAAGTATATTTTTTAGCCTTTATATGGCTTTATCGATAGAACAGCTGAAGATATGACACGAAACAGGGTGAGAGAGAGGGGGAGTGACACACAGCAAAGAGCCCCAGGCCGGGACTTGAACCCGGGGCTGCTGCAGTGAGGACAAAGCCTTTGTACATAGGATGCCCGCTCTACCAACTAAGCTTAACAGTGCCCAACTGGTCATTTTTTAATGGGTAGTCTCGCAGGAAACCAAAGCATTGTTGCCATGGTAACATTTCCAGATGGTGTCCGGATGATTTTAACAGATACTTGCGAGCTGGAGTTCTGCTGACGTGAATACATACTGCGTCTCCAGTTGGCGTGATGACTAAAACCCTAACAAACACACACTTTGAACTCACACACATGCGTGCCAACTCCTATAGGACCGAGCAATAAGGCACAGACGCAGGAGCAAATATTTAAAAATTCATGAAACTTAAATGTTGGCGTATTCTCAGTGGCTGTTTTTGGAGAGGGAGGGAAGCAGCTGTCGTCACCGCAGAGATTGATGAGGCGGGAAGGGACAGGGCTGCCGGTTAAGATGAATCTGTGTTTCAGTTAATTAGATGGAAGACAGTGGATCTACTCCGGGGGACGGCTCAGGGAATGCTTCTTTAGCGGGGGAAAGTGAGCCAGAATATAAAAACTGCTGATCATTAAATTAAATTTGTCCCAGAAAACTGAAGCAGGCTGCATGTTTAGTCTGGAAGATTATTTCACCGTGCAGACTGTTTATCTCCACTTTACTTATCTTTTTAAACTATGCAGTTGTTTTGACAGGTTTTCCAAAGTCTTGCCTCTTTGGTCGAGTCAAGGCTTCAGATACCTGTCAGAGATTCTTGTCAGAGTTTGGTTTCAACTAAATACTGTGTTGGATAGTGTTAGTTATACGTACAAGAAACTTTTAAAGAGGGCAACTTAATCACGTCAGTAGATGGGTTCATTTTGGTGTTTGGGTGAATTCTATTCACACAACATAACTGATAGTATTGCTTGTTAGGCATCGACTGATGTGGATTTTTTAGGGCTGAAATCGTCAACGTCAAGCTGCTAACGCATTATCACAAACTCCAATTCTTTTCTCACTAAGACCTGCCCTTCTCTGCCTCTCAGTGGTTGCATCTGTCGGTAAGGTTGAGGCATGACGACTGAGATTGGTTAGGTTTGGGTCAGAATATTAGGGTGTCCAATCAGAGGGTCAGTGTCCATAATGAGACAACAATCAATGACTGCTTATATGCTAATGTTTGGCAGTTATGTGCTTGCCGTGTTTACCATCTGAGCTTTGCGTGTTGGCACGCTAGTATTTGCTGATTAGTACCAAATGTCATGAGTTTCACAGGTATTTGGTCATAAACCAAACCTGTATAAATCCAAATTTGAACCTGATGAATGCACAATATGGAAAGTTAAGTGATCTTATTACAATTATGAGAATTCCGTCATAAAGGTCGACCTCATGGTGCTGCAAAATGAAAAGACTGAGGATTTAAGGGTATTACACCTGAGAGTTGATAAGATATTTCAGGACCGATCAACCGACCGACCTTAAATGCTTTGAATTAGAACAGAACAGCTTCTAAGATTAAATGTCATCACATCCATCTCTGAGATAACTGAGCTAACTAAGTCCATCCTCTGATAAGAAACCCTTTCCAAAACACCAGTAAGAGGAGCCAGAGTAAATCTACATCAGTAAGAAATTAACTCAAAAGAAAACTAGGCAGCACTGTATGTTTTCAGTTTTGTTTATGTAAGATGAGCTTCTTGGCCTCTGCAGGCACATTTTATTGATTTTCATTTTTTTGTACTGTTTGTATTTGTGCAAATATAACAGAGGAGAAAAGAGAAAACACCCAGAACAATGAGCACAGTTTAGCTGATTCCTCTGCCTTATCAGACAACAGAAAAAATTGGGACATTTTTAGGAAGCGTTCCTCTACAAATCTGTCCAACTGTCCTTGTGTTGTTCTTGAGATGCTATTCAACTATAATGTATATCTTGTGTAAATCGGGATGTACTTCTTCAGTCCTGCAGGTGGTGCTTGTCTCTCAGCTGAGTCAGACTAAAAGGAGGTCAGCTCTGAGGAGGAAGTTTGCTGGCTGCATATCTCTGACTTTAATGTAGCTTTTCTTTCTTTATCTCGCTCTGTCTTATCTGTGGTCCTCTGTCTGTCCCTCCTGAGATTTGGTTTTGCTCATTTCCCTCATGACTCGGCATCATCCGCTGCCCGATGGCAAGAAAATGTATCTTTCAACTCAACTTCTTTCTGTTTTCCTCCTCCATACATCCATCTTCTTCTCTGAATCTTCCTACCTTCCTACCACACTCTTCTCACTCTCTGCATCGACATACTGCATCCACGAAGCTTTCACTCCCTTTGCTTCACCCGACACCTAACCCCACCTCTCTCTCCCACATTATCCTCCCTGTATGTCATCTGCAGGCCATCAATAATATATATCTGCTTCTTCATCTTGGGTAATAAAGGAAATGTCCTTCCACTAATTAGATTCTTTCACCCTGGTATCATTACTTTCGAAGCTATATGTCTTTGATCTGTTCTTCACGCGAGTCCATACGTTACCTTTGATCCCTGCAAGTTCTCCCTCAGCTTGATGTTATTCCACGCTGAGCATTTGGCAGAACATGTCCTGAGTTTGAGGATGTGTAGTTCATCTTATATGGATGTTTTACGTTTACAGGAGTCCAGCCATCTCAGGGTGTATAACTCTACTTTTCTATATTGCACATTCAATGCTGTGATCCTTCAGCTGTTTATATCGTTTCTGTTTGGAAATATCAGAGTTGAGGTTATTACTACTGTAAGACTGATTCATTTGAAGGTAAATGATTATGACAATCTTTCAAATTGAATTAACAAAATAATAATACCTGCCTGGCACACTTCATAATAACTAAGGCATTCTTAGTGGTGTATCGTAGGCAGCTGGACGTGTTTCATTTTCTTGAAGACGTTTCACCCAAGAGGCTTCATCAGTTCAGACACTGAAACACGTCCAGGTGCCTACAACACAGAATTACCATGACCTGGATGACTGAGAACCTTCATCAATAATAACTTGGGATGGGTATCTGGAGGTACCCAAGGACTGGTAGTAAATTGTTACCTGTTCCTGATTGGTCGGGACTGAAATATTGCTAAACTTATGTACAAACTGTGCTACCCTTATTCATTCTAACATACCTAGCATTTTCAAATTCCTGCGTGTTCATATGCTGTGCTCTGAAGTCAAGGCTGATGGGCCTTAGTGTTCAAAAGTGTTTGCTCATTAAAGGTTCCATATGTAAAAATGTTGGTTTAAAACACTGATAACTTTGATTAAGGTTATCACCAAAACATGAAAAAATAACAGTTCTGAAGCTAGCATGCTAACCAAATAGCCTTGTTTCTCCAGGAGTGGGCACCGCCAGATGCCCGACCTCCTGCTCGGTCCTCTCCCGACCAATGTCATTCTTGTCCCTGCCTGATCTCGCCCTGTCTTTGTCTTCCCAGGGGTCAAGAGTCCTCGTCAAAGCACCTGTGAATCACCTTTCTCCTGTGTTCCTTGTCATCAAACTGGCCTTCATCAGGCTCCGGCTCTGGCGTCCATTCCGGCCCCACTCCCTGCCCACTTTCAGGATAGGTCCCTTCGACGCGGGCATTAAAAACCTCCTCCTCCTGGCAACAAAAGCTCCTGTGCTAGCAGTGTGAACGACAACACTCCTCTGGTGCTCTAAGCTCACAGTTCGGACTGCTACCTGCACTGTGAACTGAGCTAACCAGATTTGACTCCATTTAGACCATCAGTATCAATGGAAGTTAAAATATAACAAAGGGAATATCAAGAATATTATCCTGGCAGTGTGTTAAAGGTTTTGTAACAACATTTGTGGAGAAAATTGTGGAGAAAATACAAGCAAACAATTAAATGAATGACTAGTTTGGTCGTGGTTCGTCAAAAATGAGTGTTTCTAGAAATCCTGGCAGCAGCACCAGCACCAGCCACAGTTCAATTCAGTGCGTTCTGGCAGTAAGAGATGTTTTTTTATTTCATGCTCAGCGATTTTGAGCTGTTTTGTGCTTGTCTGCTTAAAGGATGATGACACTCTAAATCTTCTGTGCTTCCTCTGTGGTTTCATACTTCAGTGAAGACATAGATACGACGGCACTGTTCGGACTCAGCAGATGATCACATCACAGCAACGTTCACTGCAAATTAAATCCCAAATTTCCGGCAGACTGGACAGTTTGTTGCAGTTGCTGTGACGCAGCCATGTTGACACACACCAGGAGCAAACTCAGCAGTCGCAAGGGCAGACACGCATCCAGCGTGTGACACCTCATAAACCGAAAAGCTTTTGATATCAATCTTTCATTAAGTTGGAATCAAAACACCTACTTTGATCAAAGACTCCAACGTAGCTCCAGACAACGCAGCCTTCTGTGTTTCGCTCGTTCTTATCTTTGATTTCACGGTGTCATTTTTATCTTTTTGCTGTTTCTCTTTGTTTTGACAATGTGAATACATTGTCTCCTGAAGAATGCAGCTCAGGTACAGACTGAGGGGCGCACCAGTAAATCTCTCCGGGTGCTGCCTTTCATGGTGAGCCAGTTTCGTCATGCACCGTCGTGCTCGGTGCAGCTGTTTATAACATATGACAGCGGCAATATGATTAGCTGAGAAGAAGAGAATTCATCACGGCAGCCTGCTATTTATACCGCACTTTACCTGACGCAAATGAAAATAAAAATAGTCTGCGTGGATCCGTCTGCTTCGACATAACTTACGACTGTGAGTGTGTTTAGATATGCTCCAATTGTCTGTTTGACGCAGTTGTTTTTTTTAGGTCACTGCATGGAAAAAAGTACAGTGTACACTTTATTTTCCCATTTTTCATCATCTACTCAAGTAGAGGACAGGTTATAAGCAAGCATAGACACAATGAGTAAAGGGACAGTTCACATATTTTCCTTTTACCTGCCATTTATCAATCTAGACTGACATTGCTGTTGAGTTTTCCGGCGCTTTAAGCACCACAAGCCGAGCACAAATCTAGTTTTATTATATTTGAGAGAAGGCAGAGAACTCTATGGCTGACATCTCCACAACTCACTCTAAAACAACTCTACAGGTAGGAGGGAAAAGATGGGTTTCTGATTTTTGGGTGACCTGTCCCTTTAAACCTGATGAGCAGAACACAGAAACTAGGAGTGATCAGGCAGGTGTGAATGCATCTTCTGTTATTCTCCCCAGAGAAAACTTGTCAGTTGTTTTCAGCCTCCACTCGGCACCTGACAGCGCGCAGTTACATTATCTGGGACGAGTAGGTTGACCTGCTCGCATCATCAGTCATGAGTTAAGAGTTAGATAAGTGTTCCGTCTCTTATTTCTCCGTTGTTGCATCGCTGTTTGAAGACCGCACAAGCACACAGTGTGTTTACAGTATGTACGTACAGTATCTGGAGGGCGGAGATCTTGTCTTTGAGCACTTCCTGGGCCTTGTTGAAGTCTGACAACATGTTCTGCGTCTCCCTGCTGTGGACGGCACTCATCTCGTTAAGTTCCCTCTCGTGCCTCTTCGTCAACTCTTGCTCGTGAGCCCTGAGGAGAGAGAAGAATGGTCAGACGAGTTCCAGTGTGTTATGCTGGAGCTGGTCGAGTCAGCTTTGAATTTGAATAGTTAAATATGTCTTATAATACACACAATTTTTCCAAATAATATTTTCTGTAAAGTATCTAGTAACTATAATAGTTACTAAAATCTAGTGAAGTAAGAAATTATATCAAATGGTAATACTCCAACCAATGAAATTTTGATACGAGGCTTCCTTCACCTGTCTCTTGCTGGTTTTGTGTATGAGGACAATTACTAACATACAGTATCTTGCACACTACATAAGGATGATTAAAGCAGCTTAAAATAACTTCCTGTTTTGTTGATTCTGGCGGCCCGTGTAGACAAAAGCAGTATGAGCACCCCTGCCTTGATCTGGCTAGCTCATTCATTTGTTTTGAAGTGGGTGAAAGAAAGACGCAATGTACTGGTGACCTGTAATCCTTTCAGCCAATAGATTTGGTTGCTGGTACAAGTACATTTGTTGAACTTAAATATCGCTAAAGGTAAAGTTAGCCATTTCCTAGACATTTTATGTCTTAATAATAATAAGCCAACAGCATGATACAACTCAGTAGCAAGGACAACATAAAATGTCATGTTACTTAGCTGTCGTCTGCCAAGAGATACAGAACAAGCTGCTTCTGTAACACCAGACTGCAGAGCAGCTTCTTTCCTTAGGCTGTGAGATTAATTATTTAGGTCATATAGAGGCATCAGTATTAAAATGTACTTATAGTAAGAACACATGCTCCATCTTATTGAATTTTGGTGACCATGGCTGTTACCATTGTCCCCCCTCCCACGTCATGGCAAAAAACAGACAAAAAGCAAAAGTCCTTTATCTTCACTGGTGGACTCAGGGGGTTGCAGGGAAGGTATTCACCCCCACGGTGCCCCCATGTTCAGAAAATCACAGGTAGATAATGGTATGGTAGATAAAACGGGCCCTCTAGGTTGCCCTTCTAGTGGACAAAGAAGTAAAGTGCCCTTTCGTCACTATAAATATATGACACCTTCCTGTACGCTGGTGCCGCCCCCCCCATGGTGGGCCCTTTTTCGACATCCACCTCTGTTCCTCTTAATGGCGTCATTTGAATGAAGCCTTAGGAGTAACACCAACTTCATTCATTTACTTTCAAATGGGTGACATTTCCCTTTAAGACTTAATCAGGACCTGCAGACTCTCCTTCTCCGTCCGTCTCTCCCACGAGAAAGCGAACATAATGGATTGTTCCTCAGAGGAAACGGTGGTGAGATTAGGGGAAGGCGACAGATGCACCGAATGAATTCCTCGAACATAATTGCATGAAAACACACTGTGAATGTAATGGTGATAGAAATATAAGTTTTGGGGGTTTTGCGTGGACAACATGAAAATGTACCAAAACATGAATATGCAATGGCTTAGGTGCAAAACACGACACGTATGGAAAAGCAAATCCAGGGGATGTGGTAATAAATTCGTCTTCTGATCCAATGTGTTCAATTTGCAAATGCAGAAGGTTTTTTTCTACTGGAGGAGATGAGCTAAAGAAAGCGGAGGAAGACGGAAAAGGGGGGAATAAGAGATGATGATAATTAAATGAGGAGGAGAAGAAGACTGATGAAAGGGCTGTGAGGGAGTGAAGGAGGATGGAGGAGAAACATAGATGTCTGTCTGCCTCTCACTCTGACTGGGCCAACTCTCCCTGAGGGGCGCACATCTTATCTCTCTCTGCTTCCTCTTTATTTATTTATCATCCTATTTTTATCCCTGTGACCAGGATTCAGACGGGGAGTTACGTAAGAGAAAGGGGGAATGTGCTGCGCATGGGCCTGCCAGCCAGCACAGAGAGAGAGAGAGAGAGGACGCACATACATGAAGGCTAGCAGCGCATGAATTAACGAGACAGAATAAAGCATCATGGGAGCAGTCATCAAACATACACACAGGCATGAAAAACCTTCCAACACACACACGTAACACATAACTCTGCAGCTACAGATTTATTCTAATGAGTTGCCGGACCACATTAACCACACAGCACTTTAAAAAATTCATAACCCGCCGCGAGAGACAACATGATTATAGATTCCATTCTGCCTCTACCCTAAATAACCTTCACATCTACTAATCAATGGGCTGCTGACACTGGCCGAGAGACAGAGAGAGGGGGGAGACAAAAACACAGCGGCTGATTTGCCTCGTTTGGTTCTTCTCTCTCTTTCATCTCGCAGTGTCTTCCTTGGGACCGGAGCAGGAGCAGGATTGCAGCATTGCAGGACCTATCGTCATCCAGATATAACAACAGGAGTTCAATTCAGCAACATGCGCCGATGACAGGGGGCCACCAGCAGAAAAGAGAATGTGTGTGGGCATTTTATGTGTGTGTGTGAGGATGTCAAGATGTCAGTTATAGTGTCCTGTTGATGTTCCTAATGTTGCTACTTTGTGCTTATTTATCTGAGAGAATAGTTCAGTAATCTGGGAAGTACTCTTCTTCTCAATCTCTCCCGGAAAGAGCTGAGAGGATCAATACCACTGGAGCGTGAAGGTGATTGTCTAAAACCCCTTTACAAATGGTCAAAAATCTCACCTAAATCCGCTAACATCTGGATTTTGTGTGCAATGGGAATGTGTCAACTCTGCATTTACAGCTGGGTCAACTGACCCTGCAGTACACCTGGGTTTTTTTGTCACCTCGGCTCAGCTTTGATCTGAACGTAAGACCAGGGTGTACACTGCTAAATTCCGCCACGTGAATCGATGATGCGTTATCAACATCCGCTGGTGCGTAAATTAGGAAGGATGTTGGGACACAGTCTATTCAAGGAGGTTTTATCACTGGACACACTGGAGGTGGAGCCTCGTTAATTCCTATGAAAGCTGCTCAGTGGTGTTTTAAAGCCAAGATAGCTTCACTTCCTGACTATGAAAATACCTGGATTGCCGGCCAAGGTGACTGACCTCCGGTTTACCGTCTGGCTATCTTGAATGGGGTTAAAATAACTGAATCGTGTGGCTCTTCTAGACTTTTCAAATGTAACGAATGGCTCAAATTATGACAGTGAAACGAGACATTCATCCGTGGTCGTGACACTAAACAGAATTGATCCACCTTTATACAGATGTTTCTTTTACAATGGGTCCATCATTATTTTCTTTTCTAGTACAATTTTTGATGTGAATGTGACATCAGTAACGTACAATGTAACACTTAGGAGAAAAAAAGAAAAAAAAAAATCACAGATGGGCTGCATTGCCTGTGGGAAGCGTGAAACAGGTCAATACACAATTTTTATCCAACGGGTGAGCCCGTGTTTAAAAAAGACCTCCTACTAAAAGGAACATTGGTAATAGCTTAGGTTAGTATAGTGACTGGAAACTGGGAGGAACTGCTAGCAGGATTGTGTCCTCCATTTTTCTACAGTACCCCAAACTGGACAAACCAAACACCGGTTCTCCAGAGGGCCTTTTGCGTTTTTGGCAGCTATCATAGGTGTGAATAAGACGAGGGAAGTTCAGTTTGTTGCAATCTCAAACCTCAACTCTAGATTGTTTGCTCAATCACCTATGATGTATCTGTGGCTGTGTAGGCCCGTTATAAGCCCACCCAATCTTTTCTTGTGACCCAAATGAGTTCGAGTGGTTTCAGGGAGAAGCCTGAAGGAATTACGTGGGATTGTCTTTGGTTGTATAATTTTCAAAATCTACATTAACAGCCCCAGCTTTAACACACTAAACTACAGTGCTAACAATCTTCTCATCGAACTCTGCCGAGTATATTTCCCACCATGTTGGAATTATTTCTTTAATAGCAGTAAAACCTATGTTCCTGATCTTGATCAACAGAAAATTAACAATAAAAGACATTCGTCTCATCATACAATGTGAGTGGTAAATGATCAGGCAGAACAAAATAATATATTGAGTGCTTATTGCCCAAAATGGAGGCAGAGAGAGCGAAAAGGACCACCACTCTGAAATTATGAGGAAGATATTCAGTAGTTTTGTTGCCAGGTTACAGTGTATTAAGATGAACTGCAGTGTGAACACAATGGGGTCTATGCTTCTGAGGCTTTGGTTGTGGAGTTGCATGTTTGTGAGCTGAGGATGAAATTCTGTGGCTATAAATATTTCACACAGAGAGAAACAAAATCTATCATAAACAAATGAGAAGAGACGTCTTGCATCAAACATGGATGAAAAGGACGGTGTCAGTTTGGCAGCTACTGAAGATAAAAGTCGCTTTTCTAATATACATGACAAGTGGGACGGTCTTGACCCCTAGATTTGAAAGCAAGAGACTATTTTACAGTAAGAAAAGCTTGGTTAACTGACACAGGAAGTTTTTGAATAAGTTTTGAAGGCCGGTAGCAAAAACCGTCTACTCTTGTCTGCTCTTGTCAAGTGTTTTTGGACGAAATCAAATCAGCAGAGCTGCCAGGAAACAGCAAAATCCCTCAGTTTTCACCGAGGCTTTCATATCTAGTATTGTTTCTGCTCCGAGTGCTGAGTCATACCTGATCTGCTGATTGGCTTCACTACGGATCTTGAGCACCTCCTTGCCCTTGAGCTCCAGTTCTTTAGTCAGAGTGCTGATGTTCTCGTTGAGCGTGTGGATCTGGTGGTCCAGCTGAGCGATGTGGTTCTTCCTCCGGGACACCTCCTCCTGCAGCTCAGTGATCCGACCCAACAGCTCTCGCTCCTGGGATAGAAGAAAAAAAAAGGAATTGGTGTTGTTCATTTTCACGGTTTAAAGAGCTGAGGTCCCACCGTGATGTCAGGTTTTTGATTACAGTCTCTCTCTGACTGATTTCAAGTGTAAACCCCCAGGATCAGATTTTCATATTATAGTCAAGGACAGTCTGACAGGTCAATTCAATGAACGGACATGCGTTTATCTTATCATTATGTCAATATGCTCTTAACACACAGTTTATTTTGGCTAAGTTTATGTATATATAGGTTTTCAGTATAAAATATTCATGCTGTAAGTATCTTTTTTTTTATATTTGATAACTGAAAAAGCAGGAAAGTAATCACGGGTCTTGGTGGAATGTAAATGACTTGAGACTCGACTTAGACTTGGAAGACAAAGACTTGTGACTTGTTCAAAAGTGATGGAGAGGAGATATTTCTTTAAGAGGAAGTTAAGACATAAATAACATTTAACATTTCATTGTTTTAATTGCATTCATTGCTAAATATCAATAATTATAATACAAATTCAACTCATTATACCTTATACCTTACCTTTTGAAGAGGTTAGACACATTTGCCAATAATATCAATCATAATATCAACATTAGACGACGTTCAACATAACCGTAAACTGGAAGAGTTATTATTACATCTTGTGGCTTACACAACTCAACTATTATGAGAATAAATCCACACAGATGAGACAGTGAATATTGAATACAGCTATGCAACCAGCTTCTTTTGATCTCATTTAAATCAGAGCTTAAATCATTTAATGTTCAACGAGGCTTTCACATTTTTTTTTTATGTCTCTGTAAAGCACTTCGAATTGCCATGTGTCAGAATGGTAATGCTGTAAAAACAACCTTGCCTCATCTTCCTAATGCTTTAAAACAACTTGTCTTTGTGACATTGCACACACTGTGTTTTGCATTGTAGTTACCAACAGGGCTTAAAAAAACGTTTTTTAGTCAACTGAATGTATCACATCTTATGTAAAAATGCTGGATTTATGTAAATGTAGGTGGAAAACATTTGATATAATCCATTGTCGAATCAGTACCTTTTTCTGAAACACTTCAGACAAAAGCTAAATATGATTAGCCTTCAAAAACAGGATTTAATACACAGCTGCTGTGTTTGATTACATTCGCTGGCTTTAGGCATACAGTGCATAATGAGCTTTAAACTCAGAACATTGGTCTATTTTGACTCTCGAACTCGCTTGTTTAATGAAAAATAACAGATAAACTGAAATAAGGCATTTCTCACCGTCTAAACTTTGACTTAAATGTTTGTTTCTTGCATTTTTTCAGAACTTAAAGCCAAACTTCTCATGGAGAGTTTATGAAACAGTCTTGATACACTGTTTTTTTTAGGCCAATACAAACTCTACCCATACTTCATGAGATAATTAATCCACAATGAGTCAAAATCAAAGATCACAGTAACTGACAATGAATGGTAATGAATGAACTGACAATATTCATCATCGCATGCCGTCCAACAATGTATTGTAAACACAAATCACCATGTGTAGAAGAGGCCAATACTGTGCTGAATGTTTTCACGTATGACTTACAATGCATATCACTCTTGACTTTATCACTTAGGGGCCACTTTAGAAACTTAAATAGAACAAAAATACACTTGTTATAACAGCTCTCAGACCTTTAATTTGCAGAAGAATGGTGGCAAAGGACCTATCTGAAGAGGGACTGTTGGTGTGTTGGCGGCTAACGCAGAGTAACTTGCTAAAATTTACCCAAAGTTAAACTTGTGAAAAGTGAAAAGACTAAATTCATCCACGGATATCACAAAAACTATATTTCATCCAACGTCAGCACTGTACAAGAACAAGGTGCTCATTTGAATCACTCAGACAGCTCATAAATTATCAAAGTTCTCCAAATCCCTGAATGAAGTAAAATAATGAATAAAATGACCAACTATCCAAATTACTTATAATTTGCCTGCAGAGCTCCAGTGTCAAACAGAAGATCTGGTTTATATTCGTCCTGATTTCAAAGTGAGAAAATGAACACGTTCTTTCTTCTCTAAAGATGAGTCAGTATAAAGATGCCCTTCAACTTAGTGACTCACTACTTCCAAAACTTAGAGGATTAACAAGTTTTTCATTTCTGGCTGAAGAAGATGTATTTAAATTTGACTAAAATGTCATCCAGTTTAAGGATAGGGCTGGAAAAAGTAGTATTGTCTGGTAAAACTGAGGTCTCACATAAATTTTATTCCTCTGTGCATGAGGTCCATTGATGTTTGAAAACATCTGGGAGACATGTTTCTTAATGATGAAAATGGGCACTGTAGTTTATTTGGACTTAATCCACATTTATCATCCTGCTGCCATAAAATGCATGCAGTGGAAAAGAACCTTTTCCACCTGTTTGGCAAATGTTTCTGAAAAACTACTTTTTAGGAAAATTACTAAGCATTAAAAAAAGAGTATTCAAAGATGTATATCTTCAGCAGGGATCAATGGACTTGACGCCACAGACAAGTTATGTTTGTCAAACCCAAAAATGCAGAGAAAGACAGACTCAGTACAACTGATTAAATATGTCTTCTCTTTCACCATAACTAGACAAAAAATACAAGACATTATTTCTATTACAAGCCATCAAGGCTGCAAAACAGGTAACCAGAGTGTTAGTCAGACCACTGAAAATGCTTAAGGACACGTGGACTATTTTCAGCAGGTTTAGTATCAACAAACCTCTGTGTTTCTTTTTAAAGGAGTTAGAGGCATTTACAACCATTTTGTGTGCTCTTGAGGAAACCTGCAGACATTTCCTGTTGTTTTCGTGGCAACCACGCAAAGTCGTACTATCACCATCCAAAACAGGTGTCTAAAGCCAAACCATGATGTGATCCTAACCCTAACAAAGTGTGAGGAGTGTAAAGAGCAGGAGCACAGTGTTGTGACAAAAGAGAAACAGCCATCTCATTAACCAGCCATCAACAAACAAAACTGCCAAGTCCAGAGTTATACTCCACGTTATGATCGGAGGCAGAGCGGGCCCTGTTTGCCAAATTGCCCATTATGTTTAGAGACTTGAATTAGGGAACAAAAAGCAAAAATGTGATCTTCAGTCTCCCAGTCGAGGGCCACTTAACTCCATCAGAGTCAGATTAAATATTGTCGAGTTATTGTCCACTAATGATTCCTCACTCTGCAGAAATCTCATTCCACTTTCCTCTATAACAATTTATGCCAAGGGCCATGTTCATACATCCAAAAGCCATAATCTTGTATAATCACCTCCGTCTCAGTATCTGCCTGTATCTGACTCTACCTCGACGTTTAATTTAATGTCATTGGCTGATTTTTGCTGTCAATAAACCTAGCGGCACAATTAAGCACAGCAGGGACAGGGCGGATTAATCATTAATGACTCATTGACTCATTTTACTCTCAGTCTCGTTAAACTCCTGGCTTCATTCTGGGGTGAGATGACGCACAAAAGCAAATAAAACAACAAGCAAACAAGAATGGGTGAAAAAAAAGGCTGGCACAATAAAAGGAGGGAACAAAGACGAAAGAGGATAAACCTGAAATTTGTTCCTTTCAGTGCATTCAGCCCGATTTAAAGGAAACGTAATGCACTTTTATAAACAGTCTAATCTAATCAGACTGAAGCGGAGATCTGTTGGCTGTTTGTATTCATGGCAGACGAGCGGTGATATAAAACTGATGGTGTTGACTGCGAGCTGGTTTTGAGCATCGAGCTTTATTTCTTCCCTCATCTGTCATCACTCTCTATTCTCTTTTTTTGTAATCTCATTTCTCTCTCCTCTCCAAACAACCCTGATAAATAAACAAACAGCACTGTAAAGGAGGATATGTGCACCAGTTTTTTTACTTTAATGCCGGTCTCCCTCTATTCTCATTTTTAAGTCTTTGAAAAATAAATAAGTTGTTCAAATATTTATCGAGTGACTCGGCTGGATTTGGGTGTGGTATTCTGATATACTAAAAATAAAAAATGTATACCTAAAGTATATCAGCAATAACGGGAGAATACAACTTATTTGATATCCAGTATGACTGAAAGTCTATTATAGAACAAGTTGGTACTGAACTGAACTGAACTGACCATAAATGTGAATGATAAGATTGTGAAGTTAATCTCAGATTCAATGGACATTTCGAGCGCGTAAATGACAGTTAACAGTCCTTTACAGACTGTCAACAGAAGGCCAGATCTTCTGTGACACATCCAATAATCATCTGGCTCTAACTTGTTCCAATATCAAGGCCCTGATTTAATTCTGATTCAAACTTTCCCCTTCTGAGGGAAATTTATATTTTCAGAGTTTTTAACTGGTCATGAAACTGTCTCAATTAAATACTGATGCCTTTATATGACCTACATGAGACCATAAGAGAGAAGATGCGTAGGTATTATAGTTCTTCTTAAAGCCTGTCACCGGGTCAGATTCAAACTCATGTCCCAGTCATGTATTTAAAACTATTATTATGATCTAGGTTCATTTTGTTTAACCATTGTCATATTCCAGTTGTTAATCTTAGATAGACACAAACACATATTTTACCTGATCGCTAAGCAACCTGCAAAAGCTCTGTTAGTAAATAATATCAATATAAAAGTTGTATCTTTCATCACTCGCTCCCCCCCCAAAAAATGCATGGGCTAGCAGATCAAGATCTGTATTACAGGATGAGGTGGTGCTCATACTGCTTTTGTCCACAGGGGCCACCAGAATCAACAAAAAAAATGAGGGTCCCTTGTAGCTGCTTTAACGGTGTAAAATATAAGGAATGGCTAGAATTTTAAGGTAGTTCCAAAACTATAGGGGGCAGCATAACTGTTAATTGCTGCTCACTACGCTACCCTTGCAACTCTTTGCTGAAGCCATCTTTGGCTGTAGTGTCTAGCTGCCATGAGCAAATAGCTAAGTTAGCCATGGAGCTGAGTGACCCTATTAGCTAACAGAATCTTCCAGCTTTGAAACCTTGGATGTTGCCGTGGTCAACAGCACTCAGTCAGCTGATCTCCTAATGAACACAGCTGGACTACCAGACTGGGACTGAGAGCGACAGATGCCAGTTTGACAACAGGGAATTTACAGCAGCTCTGATCAGGACTGTGACTCAGGGACACGGCAGGAAGGGACAGGACACCAGCAGAGGACAGATAGAGTGAACTGAGGAGTTATTTTGACCAAACCTGAGGTGGTTATGGGAAGGTAAACCAAGAATGTCTGCATGAGTTTTATTTTGTTTATGGTGAGTTTGAATAAAGTGAGTTTTATAATGAGTTAGCAAGCCAAATAAGCTTGTCTAAGTTTGTCAAAAACGTTTTTTTTTGTTTTTTTTTTAACTCAGAAGGTGTATGGTTGAACTATATCCTTTCTTGACTTTTTATGAGTTTATTTTGTTGACCTATTAGACTTAGTCATGAACTCGCTACGTTTACATCTCCCACCTTAAACTACAGGGGTTATTGGACACTTGGCACTGTTGGCATCTTTGAAATAACATCAACACTGTCATTTCTTCACACTTTTGATAATGTTCATATTCTGGACAGTTTTCACAAATTGCCTCTTCAAAGTTCATTGAAATTTCTTAAATGCGATGGCATCACAGCTGCTTATTTCATGCACAATAGACAGCGGCAAGAAAAGAAATGATGAGGTTAAAATATTGGACTGAGACACAAGAGCTGTAAAAGAAAATGACATCACTTCTAAAATGCTTCACATGTTCTGATAAAAATAATAATTTCAAGTTCAGAGTGGAAACAGGAATGAAAGACTTTGTCACTAATACTCAAAACAGTATCAAAAATATAACAATACCATGGAAATAGAACAAAATAGATATCGGGTGTCAAGAAATGCCAATGATGTGATAATTGATCCGACAGCTCTGTCAGATCAAACAAGCTACTGTACGTATCTCCAGGGAGACCGGCGACAATGTGCAAGCAGAGACACATGACCCCCTACTTCATCAGTCTCTTTCTCCCAGTCTGTTAAGTAATTGGAGGTATAAAAACATTATTCAACACAGCATGATGACCGTCTGCAGCTGAGCTCTTCCACTCTGATGACTCAACACAGGAAGTTTCAGTTTATATGCCATTAGGGCTCCTGCATTGTAAACAAGGGATTAATGTAAACACAAAATCTCCATGTCTCTGTCTCTGAGTTCAATTGCATGTGCAGCATTTTAACATTAAGAAGTCATTCAACAAGTATAACTGCTGGGGTTTTTTCCCTGTATATTTTAACTTAATAACCCCAAATGAAATTCATATGATGGGTTACAGTCTGTGCCCTGCTGGATTATTTTAAAACACAAAGGGGGATAAAAGCAGATGGTAAAAGGACAGAGAGGGTAAGTCACTGTCAAATTGGTTCTTAATGTAATGTTCCCAATTCAAATCCCTCTCTCTGGCCCAATCCTAATACAGCCCTTGTCCCATACCGCTGACGCAAAGGTGTCGGGTGTCCTCATTTTTGTTGGGATAGAGGGGTTAGAATGAAGTGCTGTACCACATGGGCCTCAAAACAGAGGTTTGCTAGAGGTACACTTGTAATTTTACATCTGATCTTATTTCATGTAAAGTGTTGAGTCAATGTGAATAAGTTAAATAATGTAGTCTGAATAAATTGAATTATTGAGGACGTATTCATCAACCTTAAGGGTTTATTCAATTATAAAGTTAAGAGAACTTCTTGATATACATAATGTGTCTTTCAAGTGCTTATTACTCAAGTATTCTCAAGTATATGAAAGTTATGCATTTCAAATAGGTTGTTCTGTCTCCTCTAATGAAGCTCAAATCTAGTTTTACATTAAAGTTGTGTAAAAGAATTAGATGGAACATTAACTTAAAGTTTTGACTGCACTGATATTACAGGAGTGGTACAGAGTGCAGCAACATCACTGTTAAACTTTGGGCATCATATCACATCAAATGGCTGGCATGCAACATTGAAATATGTCTGAAACTGTGGGACTGTCATGAACAAATCAGCTTTCACAATGTAACATTAGCTAGTTAACTACTGTAGCTAGCAACCGAGACATACGCAAACTACACTAGCAGGATGGGAGCACGGGTTGCTGATGTTAGCCCATAAAACGCAGCTAGTTGCAAGGTAATAAAGTTGTATTTCATGACTTGACTCATAACGTGAAGTTGTCAATGTAGCGTGAGTGTCCATCACTTAAATGACAAATGGCATTCTGACAATAACAGCATAGCCACAGTGACGTAAGGGAAATCATCGCAGATGAACACGAATGTTTATTCTAACATAAACGCTATGGATGACTACCAATGATGCATGAGGGTCTTGAAGGGTTGTCAACATTACACAGGGGGAGATTTGGGGGGATTTCTGGGGGAGAACTGCAGCTTGCTGTCTTCTGAGGGGCAAGACGGTCACTGAAAACAAGAGGTTCTTGAGTGAAAACAAGACGTTTCGACTTTCTTACACTTTATTTTATGAGTTTAACCTTTTTACCATAAAATTAATTGCCTTGCTGTGTAAGAGCTTGTGCCGATAAATCTGGTCGATTATTTTAAAGCACAAGTGAAATAATAGCAGATGGTAAAAAGACAGAGAGGATACAGTCATCTCCATCGGATAAATGGCAAAATGGGGTTTTTGAGCGATGGGCGTAAAACCTGGGAATGGGATTGAGCCTCCGTCTGCCTAAATCTCTGCTGTATGCTATAAAATAAAGTGAAAAACAAGGAGAAATACTTATATTTATTCAGGAGTATTTTACCAAAACTAGCAGAGGCAAATAGTATTTGAGATGCATTTGCAATGGATAAAAAAGTTTTACAGACGCCAGAGCAAGAAATGAAAACTCATTTGTTTGAAAAAAAAAATCAACAGTCAGCTTATTGCCTTTTTTCTTGAGTTATATTTGCAGTTTTCCATACACAGAATAATGTATTGACTATATGAACAACTAAATCTTCTCTTTCATGTGTCTGGGACAGAATCTGTGTAAAGGACGGCCTGTGGCTGAACGTGAATCTGCTTTGGAGAAGCTTGTGTGCTGCAGGAGCAACTTAAATTCATACTCAGTTTTCTCTGTCTTTCCTGCAGCGTTGTGACCGACAGCCAGCTCAGACTGTAACACTCTACTATTAGCCTTTATTGACTCTTTATCACCTTGGCAACTACAGATAAGAGGGACTGATGGTGGAGTGTGTGGGGGCTATTAAAGACAGCCAGCTGGGCTTCTCTGCTAGAACATCTGTACAGCAAGGTGACGCGAGAAGAGCCTGTGGTGTTCAGGGTAATTAGTTACAAGAGATGGTAAGCCTGCCGTGTGTGTGTGTGTGTGTGTGTGTGTGTGTGTGTGTGGGTGTGTGTGTGTGTGTGTGTGTGTGTGTGTGTGTGTGTGTGTGTGTGTGTGTGTGTGTGTGTGTGTGTATGTGTGTGTGTATGAGTCTGCAGCAGGTGTTAGATGAAGCTCTCTGGCTACATCTCACACAGACCTCATCCACAACTAATTTCTGTTGGACTGCTGACACAGGTAGATATTTAAAACAATTTTAAAAATCAATTTCATCTTTTGATTCGTATATTGTTTGTTTTGTCTTTAAAATAGCAAAAAATTAGGCGCCGCGACAGCTAGGTTGAATATACACCCTATGTACAGAGGGTGTGTCTTCCCCGCAGTGGCCCAGGGTTCGAAGCTGATCTGATCTTTGCTGCATGTCATTACTCCTCTCTATATCATCCCATGTCCGGTCCCTTTCAATTAAGCTGTCCTGTCCAATAAAGTCTCAGAGAGTCCCCAAAATATTTATATATATTTTGCGGGGTCTGTGATGCTAAAAAACATTTGCCCATCATATTACAGACCCCTTCTTACACAATGTTAGCTTATGGTTAAAAGTCTTTTTGGGCCACAGTGGCCACACTGGGCTCAGAGCCTGACGCTCTTCCTGGGGGCTTGGATCCAACCATTGACATATAAAGATGTCCATCATGACGGTTCCCATAAAGGGAAGCCAAAACACCGAGATCGCCCCCTGGCGGCTGATTACAGTGTAAGTTGTAGGCCTCGCCCCTTCCAAGATGGAACATGGGCTAAAAACTCAAAGAACACATGCAGTTTTATCACATTAATGTATTTTCAAGTTTAAATTTGTGTTATAAGTATGTTTTTCATCAGTTATCCGATACTAAAAAGTATAAAAGGGGTCTGATTTCACATTAAGAGCACCCAACTAGCAAAACACGGGTTGGCTTTTATTGTGAAGCCGAAAATAAATAAAAAGGAAAAGGAAATAAAAAATGTTTCTCAACCTGATTAGTTCAATAATTGATCAATAATTGATCAATAATCCATTTACAAGACAAGCCAATTGGTTATTTTTGGCAGCCGTTGACATAAAATCAGATCACATTGACGGTTTCACCAGCAGTAGTAGTTTTGTTGTACTCCTGATAATGTATCTGCTCAATGGGTGCTGCCCCAGACGAACCTCTGGTATCAAACCATAATCTTATGAATTACAAACAGCTTTCTAAATTACTTATCAGTCAGTTACGAGCATGTGTTCAGTCTCTTCCTGTGTTTCTCATGAAAAAAGCTTCCATGGAGAGTGTGGATGAATGTGTTAATAGTGTGAAACTCCTGAAAGCCTTTTCAGAAGCGCCTAAGCATCGTGGATTTATTATTTCATTCACTCTAATCACACAATCTTCACTTTGGCTGCGAAAGAAAGAGAACATGCTGGTTTGTGTTCGAAAGGAGTCATACTTCACGAGAGACTCATTCATCACGGTAGCTTTGTTTTTCCGTGCAGAGGTCAGGTGATCATTTATGCCGACAAGAACATAAAGGCAGCGATGCGAGCACAGATGGTCACATTATAAAGTTTTGGATATTATAATCAACTCTAAAGACGTGTGTTTTTGTGTGGACAGCTCCAAAATGTTGATTCAGACAGTTCAGACATGTCCTACCTGTGTCCGGTTATTCTCCAGTGTTTTCTCCAGCTCCACCTTGGCAGCTTGTAACTCCTGCTGGTGGGTTTGTCTCAGGTGTTCGATGGCTGATGCGTGGATATGGTTCAACTCTGATCGCAGAGAGGCTGAAAAAGGACACAAGAGGTCACTTTTCATTTGAACAGAGCATACCATACGCGAGGAAATAAAAACACATTTCAGATTCAGGAATTTTAAGGCTTGATGAAAACCTCCAGCCATTAGTCTGCTCATGAAAAAAGCTCATTAGATGCACAGGCTTTTTTTAAGTACAACATAAATAAATGAAGTTTTTTCTTTATTTTGTACATAAAGCTGAGTGCTTTAGCTACTTTTACCCAAGTGGCCTTCAATCCTCACTCCAATGAACACCTTTCATTGCAAACAGTAAAGTTTGGAGGAGCACTGAGAGGGAACACACTGCTATTAGCTTTATATTTGTATATAGGTCCAATTTGTAATGGCAGACTAAAGAAATACAGCACTGAAAGCTGAAAGTAAATCTCACCTAAGCACATGTGTATAAAAAGACACATTCTCGCACAAGGAGGAGATGGAGGAAGGTAAGAGAGGGAGAGAAAAAAGGGTAATAAAGGTTGTCAGGATGTGGGAAGTAAGAAATAGATGGAGGCAGCTCTCCAGTGTCAGGACCATGACATGAAGGTTAATGGAGGACCATTTTTCACAGTTGAGTACTGGTGTGTTAGCACAAAAACGGGAAAGGGACTGAGACTCTATTGCACTTCAAGTTGTGTTGATCTATCGTTATTTCTACTGATGTTCTCATTGTACCCGGACTGTTGTTCCAGTGTCACATTAGATCATACTGTATATAAAAACACAGACTGCACCCTTTTGGTCTTCTACAAAATTGACTTCGGAGAGGAAGAAAGCAGTAACAGTGTAATCTATGATTGTTTGTTTATTTCTGTCTCTGAAGCCCTGTAAACATGAGAATATCTTTATGTCTATGTATTTGATCCATTATGACTGAGGGACAGTTCTTTCAATCTGTCCTTCTCCATGACCTGAAATGCAGGCAATGTCAACAAACGTAAGCATGCATATCGTATACTGACTTTGAACATGGAAACTTATCATACAAAATTAGGACGCCCCTAATTTGAACAATACTGTACTGTACAACTGTACTTTCTTGAATTGCAACTACCTTTGGACAGAAAAATGAGTACTCTTACATCAAATTGACAGGCTTATATCACTGTTTACTACATGAAGGGACATGGGAGGCATTAGAGGTTTGAGGACTCTGATTGCCCCCGGTTTCCACAGTAGAATTAGTGCACACTGTGACCACAACCCTCAAAGCGGTGCAGCCCAGGATAAGTTGATTGAAAATAACATGTGCCAAAGGGTCATGGGAGGTTGAGTCTTTATAATTCATGTCCCCCCAACTCACAGACAGTCTAAGACCTTACCCAGCATGGCTTTGCCCTCGTCCTCCAGTTCAAAGCGAAGTGTCTGCAGCTCTTGTTCCGACTGCTGTTTGAGCGTCTCGATGCTCTGGCGGTGAGCCTCTCTGAGAGACTGCAGCTCTGCATGGTGATGGTGGCGAAGACGCTCCTCCAACTCCTGATGGGGAGAACAGAGGTGGGGGGAAGAGGGATGGTGATGGGTGTGGGATGCAGTGGGAACGGGGAGGGTGAGCGAGGATGACAGGGAGGAACAGACGGAGGGCAGGAAAATAGAGAGATAGAGGAAAAGAGAGTGGGAGGGCCAGAGGGAAAGGAGGAATCCAGGAAAAGTAGGGTAGAGAGTGAGGAGAGAAAAGGGGAGGATAATTTGATGATGAAAAGTTTAAGATGTAGGAGGAGATGATGGAGTGGGACAGAGGAGTACGAGGAGAGGGAGATATAAAAAATGAAAATGGAAAAGTGAGGCAGGGAGAGATAGGGAAGTACTTTAGCAACGTTTTAAATCCTCCTGACGGAGAAACTGGACAATCATCACCCACTGACTTAAACTGCACTGAAACATCAGCAGAAAAAGAGAATAAAAATTTGGCTATTTCTACTGTACAGTCACACCTCCAGTTTCAAAATGCATTGTAAAACACAGACAATAGTCCCTGTTCTGTCAAGTCTCATAAAAGCCACTCTTCAAAATGTTTGCTGACAATGTCAATGCTTTCCTGTGCAGAAAGGCCTATGACTGCAACCAAATTAATTAGTTAAAAATTAAAAAAGGTCCTCTATACTGTCAAATGCATTGTAGTATTGCTAATTCATTACATTTCTACTGTAAAAACAAACCATTTTCCCTGTTGGCGTTGATAAAAACATAACTTTCATCAAATACTATATTTTGCCTTTTGTTTACAAAAATTATTTTATATCCCTGAAGACATGTAAACTAAATTATACATCTGCATGCTGCATAGTAACCATCACATGTTGGTAGATGCACAGGACATGAGGTGTGTGCTTGCTGTCTATTTTACATATTTTTGGCCAGCAAGACGAGCCTGTCTACTTCCTCTGGCTTGAGACAGATTGTGACCATCTGTGGCCACCATTGTGGCCACCATTGTGGCTTTGTAACACAAACCTGGGATCAAAAGTTTTCAGCATGCGGATGAACCGCCGGCTTTTCCACTGTGTATATGGGCACCATATCTATAGCGATAGGCAACGTGGCTGCATCCGTGAAAGCTGTCCACCGGGACCCTTTCTTGTCATACCGAACACAATGATTAAATGATTCTACTAATGTTTGCTGCTTTTTAGCGAGTGTTTGTGGGCTGCCGCGGTCCTGTGCATCTCGCAGTGAACAACAAGTTTCCCACTGTGACACAAGCGTCTGTTTGAGAGGCTGAAATAAATGGGCTGCACCGCTGTCTGTTGTTGTAACAGCCTTTAAACAAACTTTGCAGCGGACAGTGGTTCGTTCGAGGTCTGACGCTACAAAACTGAACAACTGATGAGACAGTGCCTTTTCAGGAATGAACTCTGGCTTGCTGCATGTTGTTGTGTTTGTTTGTCTGTGGAAAGTCAATGCGGGGGGCAGAGCCCACTTTGAACTACGGGAGCCCATGGGGAGCAGCGGCGGAGCTCAATAAAGAGAAAATCGATTTTCAATTTTTAAAATCGTCCTAAACCACCAACTCGAATTAATTGATTTTACCGATTAATCGTCCAGGCCTAGCATATGTTATACATGAAGCTTTACATGAGTCCATTTGTTCCAGTGAAGCATGTGCGTATTCATATAGAGCGGGGAGGAAAAGATCCAATCACAAATGGTCACTCAAGATACATGTGAAGACGCCCTAATACCAGGCGTGAACTGACGAGTTCTCCCCTTGGGATCAGATTCCTAATGACGCATGGTGCTCATCAGCTAGGCCCTCTGCCAACTTCCAACCATCATCTACCAAACTAGTCTACTTTTACTTTTATGAAAATCGAACTATTTTTCCAACTTTTTTTTAACTGTATGCATATTTTCTCAATTAGGTGATTATTTAATATGGTCCGATTGATTCAACAGCTGTTGGTTCATTACAAGAATGTAACAACATATTAGAATATTAGCAAAGAAAACTGACACTGACAAGCATTTATATACACAGTATTAGCATCAGGTATTAGCACTGCTGACTGGAGGGCTGCCACAACAAACACGCACGCACGCACGCACGCACGCACGCACGCACGCACGCACACACACACACACACACACACACACACACACACACACACACACACACACACTGAGTATAGACCAACTAACATTAAGCTGCTGGCAGTTGGAATGTTTACTCTGGCAGAAAAAAGCTGTTGCTAATGTGCGAGGATCCACATTTTGAGGGTCTGTGTTTTGTAGCCGTGAGTCTAATGGAAATGTGGTTTTAGGTATTTAGAAATTCACAACCGGTGCTGCTTTCGACTCCGCCATTCAATAGACATTTATTGTGTCTATTAAAATCATCAATCTGCCTTTTTTGCAGCGAATGTGAGAGCAACATTTCATTTGACCCTCAAAGGCTTCTGTTTAAGCTTTTCTTTTACAAGAATCATAATGATAGTTTTTACAGTTGATCATAATAATAATGTCAGATTTTTGTATTGATACTGATGGATGCAGCTGCTGTAGTGAGTTAAGTTATTGAACACTCATTTCTAAGTTAAGAGGATATCCCTGATTATTTCCTTGCCACTTCCTCAAATACATATTTACTAATGCTGAACCACCTTTAGTTACCTTATCTTTCTAATACCATACCACATAAATTATTCATATACAATTCATTTGGATGTAAGTGAACAGGCTATAGGTGCTTGTTTAATATCTAAACATATTTACTGTTTAAATATTAAAGAAAACACAATGGAGTTGAGATCGCATTTTCATTATTACATAAAGCCCTAACAACTCACCACTGTAGACAAGAAAACTACTGCTCCCACTGACTCCCACCATTTTTCCTTTACAGGGAATTATCAAGATGCCATTTTGGAAATTATAACTAGAACTCATCAACAACGAACACCTAAAATGATATTCATAGGAGGTTGACAGCAACATCTGTGGCATTTTAATTCGGCAATATATAATGCCTCCGGGAAATGATTCATTGCAAGCAGCAAGCTCTGAATATTTAAATGAACCTCGCTCTGAGTCGGCGGACATCAGTCTCCGATTCTTAGCATCTGACGGGGCGCCATGCTGTTTTTATGGAAACACTTTAAAACCCCCAAATGCAAAACAACAGTTCGTTAATGACAAGATCTTCGCGAGCGGTGGGATGATAGCGTTGTTCACGCTGTATTTAGTTTCTTATGTACTAAAAATAAAAGCAGCAAGTATACAACAAGCCTCTCCTCTCTCGTCTCAAGTAGCAGCTCTTATCCATTATCAGTCTGACAGTCACTAGAATCCTGTCATTTCTGCAGTCGTCCCCAGTGTTTCCTGACACTCAGCACCACCTGATCTCATAATTCAACTGAGCACTTGCTGCAAAACCCTTATAATCAGCTACCAAATACATAAAAAAATCATCTTTTGCGTATTCCGCTTTAAACTGTTAACCTTGTCTCACCTGCCTGTCTCTGAGTTGTGCATTTCAGTTGTTGTCAGTATTGCTGCTCTGTAACATTGGACTCACTTGTTTAGAATAATTATGACACTAAGATATCACGGCTAACATGAGGATTTTTCTGATGTTGATACAGGTTTAAAGACACATTAAAAACTAGAATGGCTATCAGTAGAGTGCATACCTCCGCCATGGCCCAACAGTCCCCTTTAATCAATCAAGCCTAATCCAAAAGCACACTTGATACCCTAGCCCTAACCCTAACCCTATCACTATGAATTTAACCACAATTCAAGCTCACCAGATCTTGGATAAGCATGAAATCGTATTCGTTCACAGATATCATCTACCTGAAAACATCAAATTTTTTTCATCAAGATCCATGGATTGTCATCTTGATCCGAACCAAAAGATAACAGGGTCTATTCTGGGCAGAGACCCATCCTTCATAGATCCTCAGTTTTATGGAAATCCATTTAGTTTTTTTGTAATCCTGCAGACAAGCCAAAAGACCAACCTACCTAAAAACAACCAACCATATCACCAACCCACCAACCAACCAACTAACCCACCAGCCAACTCAGAAACAAACTCACCAACCAACTCACCAAACTACCAATACAGCATCTAACCAACTCACCAACCAACCAATCCAAGAACCAACCAACCCACTAACCAACTCACTAACCAACTAGCCCACCATCTCACCAACCAATCAACTCATCAACCCACCAAACCAAAAACCAACAACCAGCTCAACACCCATCATATGAAATCACACTTGGCCGTTAGCGTGTAGCTCGTAGTAGCCAGCAGAACAACATCACAGCAAGAGGACTGTGATTGCAAAAACATGGTTTAAGTTTCCAAAGAATGTAGCTGAAGTTTAGTCATGTCTCACTCATCCTTCTGATTTATCAACATACACAACAACATAAAGCTCTGTATGGCCCTCTATTTGCTGTTCAAATTCTAAAGATTTAATGTAAAAATCCATCCTTTAACGTTATCCCATTCACATATTTCTTATCACTTACAACAAGTTACATAACAAAAGCTAAAGACACTTTCACTGTGACATCAAGGTTAAAGCATGAACTCTGAACTGTAAGTGTTAGAAGTCTTTACCATCAGTTCGCTGAACTGGTAAAAAAAAGTAGATGCGTGTTGAAACTCCAGTGGGACGTTTTGTCACAGTGTGAAAAAGTGAGTCTTAAAAGCCTCTAATCTCTCTTATTTATTGGTATTGATCATTGGTCCTTTTTGTGCCATGGGTCAGTAAAAAACACACCTTTTATTTCTTTAATTAAAGGGAGAACATTAATTCCTCTTAATGGCAGTGACTCGTATAATTACTAATTGACTGTATTCTTGTGTACAGTCACCTCCTCCTCCTCCTCCTCTCTGTGCGGTTCATGTGTGGAGGCCCGGTTGTTCAATCTCCATTCCATTACTGGAAGGTCAATATTTCTAACTTTGCTGGTGGCTGAATCCATTTAACCAAGTAAAAAAAGGGTGATGAACAAGAGCAAGAGAGACAGGAGAGATAAAAACACAAAGACAAGAAGTGAGACCGTGGCCCTCAGGTTGTCTGGCAGGCTGATCCAGCTGATCTTAATCCTGACCTTAGGACAACATAAATACCTGCTGGAGGAACTGAGGCATCTACGGTAAAAGGGATGTAGTTAAAAAAAGCGTACAATATGTATTCAGGTGCTTGACTGTTGTGTGATTTAGAACCAAAGAGCAGAATCTTAATGTCTAAACTAACCTGAAGCCAACACTTTGAAACAGTTCTAACATGTTCTCTGCTTCTGCAGAATGATGATCTTCAGTTTAATCAAAGCTTTCTTGGGCAGACCGGAACAGAGCGGATCACACTAGTGGAGCCTTTTAGAGATAAACACATCTATAACCTTTACAGTGTTTGACCGTGAGAGATGACTGCATGCTGGAAAGATTCCAGAGAAGTTATTTTTGTGGTATTTTTTCATGTGGGCTTCAAAATTCAGATCAGAGGAGGAGAAGAGAACTAAGCTATCCTGGGAACTGACATGTAGCACCCAAGATTCCAATAATATCCCTATAGTGGGTGATTTATAGAAGTAGATCATTAATACTTTGGTTTAATTACAGATTTAACTAAACTAAGAGCATACAGTCATGCTGGGAGCTATTAGGGTCTGCCCTTACGCAGGGGAGCTACATGCTAATATGCTGATTTCTATTAGGTGTAACGTTCATCATGTTTAATTTCTTAGTTTAGGATTGCTAAAATTAGCAAATTCGCAATATTCCAGGCATTTGGTCATAAAACAAAGTAACTGAGAAAACTCAATTTATGTTGACCCAATGATGGCTGTAAAAGAAAATCTGAGGATCACAAATGTCATTAGGATGCATCCATGAATGTCGGTTACAGCTTGAGGTCCAATCCATTGAGCAAAGGACAAGACATTTGACAGGATAGTGAAAACTTTGACCTCCTGGTGGTGTCGTTTTAGTCTCATAGCATGGTACAATAACCTGAAAGTCAGATTTAATAATGATAACCAGTAGGGTTATTGGTCTAGAGCACTTAAGACCTACAACTTTAATAAAAGCCTTGCAAAAGCCATTAGGCAGCCACCGAGCAACCATTAATGCCTCTGCTATATATATCACATCTTAAATAACACTCTGAGATGGTTCCTTTAGGAAGTACAGAATTCCCACGGTCACCTGCCCTTGATTCAAACATTTATTTTGATATGTGCAGTCAAATAACTTGACTTGTACTCTAGCAATGTGCTTGCATCTTCTGTAGTTATCAGCAAGACCATCATTCTCTAAAAGTTTTCTTTTATAACTTTTTATTGGTTTCCTGTTTAATTTGTACTTAGTTATGTTTTTACTTAGCGTTAACTCTTGTGTTTATGACTTGTAAGAGTCTATTACAATTCTATTGTAGTAGACTCTATTCTTTCTAACTGATGCCTTTTTAAAAAAAATGTTCTGATAGATGAGACTGACAGACTGTTTCAATGTGTTTATTTTTTCCATGTTGCATGCCAAAAGTGGGACGTAGACAAGTAGACCATCCATCAGATTGTTTTAATGGAGACAAAGTGGTGGATGGACCAACATTGTAACCCCTTAACCCCAGTCTCCGTATCTAAAAGACAAAGGTACTGGTTGATTTGCCTTCACATACATTTACATTGTATTGTATATTCTTGCTTCTACTTGACATTTTATGTTTTGTATAGTGATCTGTCTTAATATCCACATCTCCTAAGGAAAGTAGACTTTTCCAACCCGATTGCAAGAATAAATGTTGGTATTGTACGTTTCTGCAAATCATGGATATGTTAAAACTTAACTTTTCTCCATGTTGCAGTCGTACGTTTCCTTAGGTTGAATTTCCAATTTTATGTTTGAACAAAGTTGTGCATATAATTTGGTTGGATTTAGGCACGAAAACACTTGGTTACAATTAGGAAAAGATCATCTTTTGGTTTAAAATACTTGTTGCCTTGAACACAAAACCTATGACGTAATAACACAAGGGCAATGGGTAAATGCTAAGATTTGACTGCCTGGACCAATGCTCTAACTTTGTCACTCACTCACAAACGAACATGTTGCTAGGGCTGGCCCCACTGTTGCAGTCCAGCTAAAATATCCAGTGGTTTCAACACTTACAAATGGTGAAACATCATCTTGAACAGGAGTCTCTGGCTTGTCATCCCACCACCATCCCCTCCACCAGCTCATAAACATGTAATGTGAACTTGATGAGACACGTATTGTAGAAATGTCGGTTTAAAATGCCGACATTTTATTCTGGTAAAACAATATGCTCCCTCTGAAAGCTTACAGGCAAAAAGAAAGGAGAGCAAGAGTCAGAAATAAGACAAGTAGAACAAAAGATGATAAAGCAAATCAATAAGCTGCCAATTTCTCTGTGCACACTCGTTGCTTCTATTTGTATCTTTTCAGTAGCGGGAAGTTGGACAGCTAAATTCGGTAATGTGAATGTGTTTGTGTAGCAGGGATTTGTAAAAACTTTATTACTCCCTGGATGTCACTGTCTGCGAGGTGTGAACTGATAACACCAGACAATCTGAATGTGCCTCCCATCCACCCAAACACACATAACGCACACATACACAAATCATCCCTCTAATGCCTCCACTCTGGATGATTGAGTTTTCTCTCCCGGCAACGCTGACAGAAATATAAACACCCTGCTACCATAAAAGCCCTCTGTAAAGCTTCTCACACTTTGTTTTCCTGCTTATTAACAAAGACTGTGACACAGGAGAGAGAATACTCTGGAGTGCCTGACACAAAAGGGTGGTCAATTCTGTGGTTTTATTGAGGGATGTTTGCATCAGAGGAGAAAAAAGTGGAGGAGGAGAGGGAGATAACAGGGAGGAGCGTGTTTGTTGATGCAGTCGGTTTCAGTTTACAGGAAAATAATGAAGTGCGGCGTGACTCAGAGGTGATATTCTTCCTCCACATTTGCACTCAAGGAGCTGCCAGAAACACATCATAAGGACGCCACTTTCTTGACCTCCATCACGCCTAAAGCATTAATACAATTACAGCGTCCAAGACGGAAAAAGGATTTGGAATTGTGATGTATGGCTGATCCAAATCGACCTTGACTGTGAAATAGAAGGATTAGCACTGGAGAACATTTTCTTGGCACCTTGAGGCGTGTGTATGTTGTGTCTGTGCATGCATATTTTGACATTATGAGGAGGGAACAGAGAGCTGTCAGTATAGCTGCTTGGTATAGAAGCTGTCTGCTGTCAGGGAGAGTGAGTAACGATGCTGATGACTCACTGCCAGTATAACCTTGACTCTGACAAGGCTCTATTGGATTAAAGTGTCATGGATGGCTTCCTCTGTGGAGCTTCTCTAACTGGCAGAGGAGATGACATAAACGCTGAAGCTCAGAGTTCTTGTGTTCTTTTAAAATGGGAGCATTGTTTGCATTTAATTACGGGATAATCGTTATTTTGTGGTCTGACAATTCAGTACTCTGATAAAAGCAGGTTGTCACATTTCTACAGCCATTATACTATTTTTAACTATGAAACTGTATGCCTGACGGAACTGTTTATCCGGTCTACTTTACAGTTGGCAGGTATGTTGCTGAGGACCCAATGAAGTGCAGAGTTGGATGTGGTGGAATTTGCACTTGCTGTAGTAATGCGTTGCAGTGAGAAAACAAAGAACAAACACAGACGGTTCAACATGTCTGGATGAGTGACATAGTCAACCGAGGTTTTCTATTCTTCAGCAAGAACGTTAGCGTCAACATTAGCCTCAAGGACTAAAATGTGTTTACTGGGATATAGCATAAAAACATAATATTATGTAAAGGTCATATCGCCCAGCCCGAAGGGCTATTATATATGTTTTGAATTCATAAATATCATTATCAGCATCGGCCTCAAGTGGAGTCATGTCTTTTAAGAGGGGCTTTCTGTTTTGTTTGTATTTCATGCTCTACTAGACCATGCACTGGGATGCAAAGGTGCATCACATACCCTCATGCTATTGCACTGATTAACATCTGCTGTAAAGAAGCACAGCACGGTGGCAGCTAAAATCAGGGAAGAACAAAAAAACAACAACTTTGCAAACGTTTTATGAAGATGAAATTGCATTCAATACATAATAGTGAGTAGCGTTGGATTATGGGGGTTGTTGTCTTCATTGTTTACTAAGCACTGTTGCGGATAAATGCAGGTCTGTTCAATGTTAATTTGATATATTTAATTACGGTTGCTGATTTCCTTCCTCACTCGCTAAAACATTGTCTGATGTTTACCCTGATGTTATAGTGAACGGTGACTACATAAAAAGCAATGTTACCTTGAAAAAAATTATAGATTTCCTTGTAACTTTAAAAACTCTTTAGATTGTGTTGTTTATGTATGTGTTCTTCACAACCCACCTTCAGGTCCCTCTGCCTGGCGTGCTCCATGTCCTGCATGGAGCAGCAGTGGACCTCCTGCAGACGCTGCTGCCGCCTTTGGTGCTCCGTCTGCAGCTCGTCCAGCTGCATCCTCAGGTGCTCCCGCTCCTGGTTAAACTGGTGCTGCAGCTGCTGCAGCGATGACTGCGACTGGGACAGCTGCATTTCCAGACTCTGCTTCAGCAGGGAGATCTAGAGAAGAACGCAAAATGAAAAAAAAAAGAAATGATGGACTGGGAGAGGGACCTAACTGGGACAGCTGAAGAACCTGCTGTGTTTGCACTTTTGCATATATATACTTATTAAATGAAAAGCAAGTAGATGGTGCAGGAGGAGCAGGAGGAAGTTTAGGCTGTCTCTGGGGAGCAGCATCTTTATGCAGCAGAATAACAAAGAAAGAGCAAAGAAGGGGGTGGCAATTAGGCTTAAACAAATGTTGCCATATCAAGATTTAAAGCCTTGAGCAAATAAAATTCCTTACTGTTTGTAAATAAATTATTTGCAGTAGGCTTCATAATAAAATGTGGCTAATGCTGCAGTGCAGTGTAGCGCTAGAATTCATTATTGGGAGGAAGCAGCATGATTCACCAAATGAGTCTGTCTAGACAACTTAAGACAATGATTATTGGGGAAAGCGTGGAGATAAAAAAGTACAGCCTTGTACAAACTGCTTTGGCAGTGCTGTATTAACTGTGGTCATTCAAATACAGGATGTTTTATAGAGAAGCTGAATAGCACTTTTGTGCAGGATGTAAAGTTGCTCTCACTGATGATAACCTTGTCAGCTTCACCGACTTCCGATGTAGCAAAGCAAACTGACAGGAAGAAACCTGAACTTTGAGCACAGGAGACCAAATGGACCTTGAATGTTTAATTCATCAACACTATGAAACGAAGTTGTAATAAATATTGAGAAATTAATCACCTCTTGGACACCTGAAAGAGAAGCAGCTTAGCCTCAATAGCTGCATCTTGAATTTGCATTATATGACCAAGACACAAGTCCAACATTGTGTCTTGAGCTTGGATAAACATACCTCATTGTTTTGTTTTGTCTACCGGAGGTATTCAATGTCTCAGCCCAGTGTCAGTTTCCTACACCGCTCACGTCTTCACCCTCTCTCTTAAAATATGATGGATGGTCGCCAAAGACTCATAATTCTCACCTGATGTGCATATGGCAATAAATATATAATTATTCAAAAAACGTTGTCTCTCCTGATTCCGGCTGAACATCAGCCTCACACTTATATCTACAAAACATACATGTGCAGTTCTGCTTTTTGTTAACAAACTGTGAAGCATTTTGTATCAGAGCAAAAGTCTCTGATATATTATTCTGATAAAATACAAACGATTACTCAGTCTGTACCGTCATTTTATTTCCGAACACCATCTTCAGTGTCAGTGTGTGTCTGACTGCTGCTCTGATTTGACATTAGAGTAAATAATGTGGGTCAGCTGACTGCAAGGCGTGAAGCATTAATCACTGGACTCGAGCTGATGGAAGCCACAGGCGTGACGACGACTGGCAGCCGATGTGCGCAGAAATGAACATAAATAAAGCCATCGACACAGCTTGTCTGGGGCGTATGATGACCACAAGAGAGCTTAGTCACGCTACATTTAGATTACCGGGCGGCCATTAGCAACAGCAGCCTGCTCTGGTGTAGTCACCGCTGCATTGAGTAATGAATGTTTGAGCGGGTTTGTCCACCAGCGCGAGGCAGGAATCTGTCAGTCTGGCATCGACAGGAGGTCTTATAGGGGCAACATGAGTGTTGAAGGGAGGCAGTTGTTCCTCTTGCCATCCTCATCCTCTCTCTCCCTGACCATTGATTCTTTTTACTGCAGGTATAATTACAGCCATTCGCCTAGAAGCTGCAGGCGTCTAGTACATGGTGTTCAGAGAGATCCGCAGCCCGAGTTAAAGATTAAAACAACCTTTAACAAGTAAATGGGAGTATCTCCATTAAAGTCCTCCATATCCAGGACTAAAGACCATCTCTCTGTGCCTGGTTTGGACTTTTAATTTGAACATTATTTCTTGTGCTCCTTTAAAAAAACATGAAACACCAAAAGCTCTTCATCATGGTGCCATTTCATTCCTCTCTGTGTCGTTAAAAGCACCACAGAGGAGGCTGGTCAACGTACTGTACTGCACATGTATACAGATCTGATGACATTAGTCATACCTGTTCCAGCAGGTCCTCTACTTTCCTCTGCCAGCTCTCCCTGGCGTTGCTCATTTCCTGTTCCTTGCTTTGTGCCAGCTGAGCCAGGGCCGAGGCCTTGTCCTCCTCATGCTCCTCTTTCAGCTCCTCGCGCAGCTTCTTACACTCCTGTCTGCAACACAAAGAGACAGACAGACACTTACGTAAGTTTCAGGTGCTGGCTATTGAGTTCATTCCCAAACTCTACAACAAAATCACCAGTTCTACCCGTGGATTGAAAACTCTCCGAAAAGCAAAAAAAAAAAAAAAAAAAAACAACACTTGAATAACGCTTGAATTATCACAATAATGAAATCCATTGTGATAGAATCACAATGTATGAGGGAAGCGTACGGAAGATAATGGCTAAAGAGAGGGGGGGAACTCAAGTTTATCATAAGACCTGTTGACTAAACAGGGTTTCCTATGTTGAAAGTAAAGGTGACCATGTTAGCAAACAGTTTAGTCATGTTTCATGTGACCAGATTAATGCAAGTCCATTATTTCTTCTCCTTCCAGCTCTGATTTGGTCTCCACCAGTTGCTGAGCAACAAAATAGCAGAGTCTGCAGCTCTTATCGCTATGATAGTGAATAGAAATAGGGGCAGTTGAAAAACCGCAAAACACCCTGAGGGAAACACAGTTGAGTGATAATTCTCTGAGGGTTTGGTTCGTCAGAGGTGGAGCGTCATACTTGCCTGATATTGTTGACTCACTCAGTTTATGTTTATTTTGTAATTTGTACTTGATTTGTGTGCTCCTATCCATGGTAAGTAGGCTACGGAGGTAACTTGTCTCTTTTTGTCTGTTTTAAGTGTGTTTATTGTTATTTTTTCAGATGTTGTTGTGCTGTAGATCTTGAAAAAAACCCTAACCCTAACCCTAATCTGGGGGTAAGATACAAAAATGGCTCTGCCTCTGAGCAGCACAGAATCAATATCTATGTAAAAAGAATGAGCTGGAAGGGTGGCAGGATGGGACAGGGGTGGGATGTTTTGACAGCTAGCAACAGCTAACGCCTAATTAAAAGAAGAAGAAGAAGAGCAACCAAAAAATGTCTGCAAATTGGGGAGACAGGGAGGTCTGGGAACTTCTTACCCTCTAAGCAGAGGATCAAGATATAGATGGATATATGTTTAGAAAGCACTGCCCAACATATCAAATCTTCAGACAAGAAGCAGATGCTGTTGTGTCACATGCTGTGCCTCTGTTGCTTTCTGAAATGCTATCCAAAATCACACATTAGCCTGCTGTTGTTTAGTTCAGTGTAAAAAATAGGCAGCATAGAAACAGTTCGTTTTCACAACAGTTTTGTGCAATCTCATGAATTATCATTCATCCAACTGAGCTTGATAAAGACTGTGCTGCAGCAGAGTTACATTAGAGTTACGTTGAGCTTTAAGGCTGAATTTAAACCATTCACTGCCAAGAAGATAAGAAATCAATCTTAAATGTTATTGTATGATTTGTTGAAAGAGGTAAATACGTTCAAACTAAATCCCGAATCTTTGTGAGTTTCCTTAAGGCACCTTTTGTACTCTTGCTGCTGTTGACATGACTTTTATTAAGTGCCATAAAAATCCAGTGAAAGCAGCGACTCAAACAAAACTCCCCAACAAAGGTAAAGGTCCTTCTGAGGGTTTAATATTCCCTACAAGGGAACAATAAATGGTCCTTTATCAGAGCTCAACACTGCATCTATTGAGCGACCATCACTCTTAAACAATGCTGATAACAGCTCTATGCATGGCTCTGTGTGTGTGTGTGCGTGTGTGTGTGTGCGTGCGTGCGTGTGTGTGCACCCTGCCAATGTAATAGCTGTGTGGGAGTTGAAATGGCAGCTGTTAAATGAAGTATCGAGGCAAAATACATTTTTTTGTCACTTTGAGAGCCAGAAAATGTCAGACAGAAGGCAGGATCTCTCTCTCTCTCCCTCTCTCTTGCACACACACACACACACACACACACACACACACACACACACACACACGCCCACAAAAACACAGAAAAATGCCCACAAACACAGCGGTACAGTAACACACCAGACAATCACGTTCATCAGTTCACTTGACACGTGTCATCATTCATGTCCTTGTTCAATACAGAACACGCAGCTACAGACGTTGATGCATGCATGTCCTCTTTCTCTTTCTCCCTGTCTCTAATACACCCGCATTCACACACACGCAGGCCTTGGGCTTCAAAGAGCTCTGGTCTTTTCTAATAAGTGATGTTCTATGGCATCTGCTGGGCAGGAAGACAGATGAGGGCAGATGGAGCGAGGTAAAAAGAGGAAGGAGAGCATGCACTATCAGAGATGTAAGACATATCCTGATAAAATGTGCGATAATTGGCCGGATTCTACTGCCTGCGCCATAAGATATAAGGCACACATACTCATTTTAAGGGTGTGTGTGTTCGAGCATATGGACTAGAGTATGCTGAGTATCTTCTTTTTTTTTTTGTGCGTGCCACACTGATAAGGTCTTTATCTCTAACTGGCATTAACACGTGTCTTATCTAGATTTCTTACCTGAGTAAAAGTAGCAACACTCAATACTAAAAGTATCTATTATGTAGAGTGGCCTGTTTCAGAATCATTATGATATTATTAGATATTAATCCTAATTGATAAATTAATCACTTTTATATGTATCACTTTTAATGCATGAAAATATGCTCTGAAAATATGTAACTTCTTCCTCTATAGGTCTCTCTTTCAAACCAAAAGAGGCTGGTTGCAGAGGCAGACTTTATCACTGGGGAGAGAACTGAGCAAGACACAACACATCTGCAGTATTGATTATGATTCTCAGTTACGATGGGCTAATCAATTGGAACATGTTTATTCATAAATCAGTCAGCAGCTGCACTTTTCTGGAGACTTATGGTGCATGCAGTAGGCAGAACATGATGCTTATTGTTCTTCAGGGCAGCCACTGAATCTATTAATCATTATGGTATCACAACATGGTTTGGTTACCTGTCTGTTTAACTCAAATCACAGATCCAGATCCTGATCAGAAAGGCTGAAAAATAATTGGCATTGTGCCCCCATCTTCTCTTGGGGAGATATTTGAGGAGACAGTGAGGAAGCGCAAACCACATCCTAAACTGACAGGATGAGCTGATGTCTTCAGGCAGAAGGTCAAGATCACCAGGTATACACTCTGCTTCGTTACATGTACTTAGACCTGACGGTGCACGCTAACACGTTGATGCTCATCAGATTTTTACCACGTTCTATATTAGTTCGTTAATTAGCCCGAAACACAGAGTGCAGCTGAGAAAAAGGGGAAATGTCATTAGTTTTCCAGGTATTTGGTCATAAACCAAAGTAAAAGTTAAGGGATTCATGGTGGCGCTACAGGAATGTAAATGTTCCTCTGGGAACCATTAATATCTCAACAAAATTTCACAGCAATCGATCCAGTTAAAACATTAAAACAGTCCGATCTGGACCAAAGCCATCATGCATGGCTCACAAAATAACACCAGAGCAGCGACAAACAGGACCAAAAGGCAAAAGTTTCAAGTCCCTGACACGCTCTACAAGAGTCTCTCCGACCAGGACAAACTAGCACGGTCCTGGCTGCGCTTTATTCTGCTGATCTGCTGAACCTGCTCTGTTCATTTGGTAATCCTGAGAGCTCCTTCCATAATTACGCTATCACAGAGAAACCGCCTGTTTCCACTGTGAGACAGGGATTAAAGCCAGCCGCCTTGATTCAGTTGGCTCACTAGCCACAGTATACTAACCCCAACCACCAAATGAATAGATGTTCTCCTGAGAATAAAGAGCTTTGCGCAGGAAGACAAAGGAAGGTGAATGAAAGGTAATGAAGAGGAGACTGAGAGGAGGGGAAGAGTGACAGGTAGACAGCCGCTCGCCGGCTTATATTTCTTGTTATTTCTACAGCCTCGACTTTCAAGCTCCGCTCTTATTATGACTCTGAGATTCATTAGTGATTTAAATGAATTGGCCACAGTCAGCTTGTCATCACAGCAGACAGAAAATTAGAACCGGCATTCCCAAATCTGTCCTTGATGCATCCTATTTCAGTCATTAATGTCAGACCATTATTGTTATCACTGTGTGGTAAGACTGTTTCCTTTTGTCACTCTTAAATCAAGACTCTCCCAAACTGTTAAAACTATTAATTATCTTTCTGTCTGTCATATGTTACACGGCAGGTGAAATTGGCCAAATATAGATGATATCTGTTGGGAGGGAAAAGGCATACATCTTGGGAGGTGTAAAAATAAATAAGCTGTCTGGAGAGAAGCTGGCTGACAGATTTAGGTTGTGATGATTCCCAAGATAGGAGGAAATGATGCTCGAGGTTCATAAACTGCTTTCTGGTATTTTAACGTCACTTTTTTCCTAATTTGATGTATGACACTTATTAGCCCTCTATTTTTGTTGAGTCCCTTGAAACTTGGAGAGGAGAGGATCATGAGGCCAATATAAACCATTAGAAGCATTACTGGAGATTGATCTGACGTGCTGTGACTGTATCAAACACATGATCTGGTAGTTAACATCTCATCTCATAGATTTCTGGCTTTAACCAAATAGTATCTACACTTTTTGGTTTTGTGAACTTTTAACAGGGGGCAAAGTGACTGGATTTAGGACTCAAACCAATTTCCAGACTAAATGTTTCTGCAAAGCAAAAGATGTGTTAAAACTTTAAGTTTCTTTATACAGGAATACAGGAACATTTCCTGAGGTCTATTTCACAATGCTGTGCTCATGCTCTGGTTGGGTTTAGGCACAACAGCCACTTGGTAGGGGTTAGGAAAACATCAAGGTTTGGCTTAAAACACCTGTGCTGGTCGCCACAAACACCATCTGAAATGTCCTTAAATCTTGTTAAAAACACCCCGGTTTTTATTCCATAAATGCGACTGTCAATGTCCCAATGTCTTGGTAACAACACCTGGTTTCAGGCACCCCAGTAGCTCAGTAAGTAAAGCATGCGTCCCATGTACAGAGGCTTTGTCCTCGCTGCAACAACCCAGAGGTCATGTCTGACCTGTAAGCCCTTTGCTGCATGTCATCCCCCCTCTCCCTCGTCCCATTTCCTGTCATCTCTCAATTCTGATGAAAAGGCAAAAAATACATTAAAAAAAGATGTCTTTTAAGAAACATCTGGTTTTGACACCACAAACATGGCTGAAAATTACCTGACGTCTTGTTAAAAAGAAAACGTGTCCATGACTCCACAAAGGCGGCTGAATATATCCTGACACCATGTTAAATACATCTAGTTTTGCTGCCACAAACATGGCTGGAAGTTGATCCTAGGTCTCCTTAAATACAGCCAGTGGTGCCGGTGGACACGCTCGTATGGACTTTCTGTGGTTTGCAGAAATATTAACTGCTAAAATGCTATCCTGGCATCTGGGTTATAAAGCCACATATGAAGGGATTTGATTTGATGATATGGGTGATACTTTTAAGCCCTTTGAGTATCCAGAAACATTGACCGCACTCAAATAATGAGAGCACGAGGGAGAACAAAGGATGAGACTGAAGTAGCACAAGAAGTGGAGTTTCTTGATGAAAATATATTGAGGTGTGGAGATATTCACAGGCTCAGAGAGTGAGGAAAGGCTGAAAATATCAAACAATATCAAGTGTGACCTTTACAGAGAGCTGGAGCATTAACTGATTAAACAAACTTGCAGGTAGGGAATGAGCGACTTGAGACGAGATTCAGGTCGGCGCAAAGCAGGCAGTGGGAGCAGCAGCACATAAATTGAATTTTCTTTTCAACAATACAGAGCAACAGCAAAAATCCAATAATGTTTTAAAGGCCTGTATTCGTCTTATTCTTCTTCTTTTCACATTACGACATACATTTTCTCAGTAAGTGTCCTGTAACCTGCTCATTAGAAAAGTGTGATCAAGATGTGCTCTGATTGTACGACTCAATCGACCTGACTCGACTCAACTCAGTTCGATTCGACTTGGCTCACTTTGAACTGTTCTCTTTTGGTTGGTAGTGTTTCTAGAGAGAGCTGTTAGTGTGTTTTACTTTGGCAGGATGCTTTGGACACAGCCTCTCTTCATCCCAGGTGTTAAAAAAACACTGACATTTAGGTGAAGTTTCCAACCAACAGCAACCAATTTATGCTTGTAGTTAACCTGCAAAATGTCACTTGGAACAAAACTGTTACAAACAGCTGTTGTGTTCAAATGGTGACCTTTAACGTGTCTGTGCCCGAGGGACCATTGACTCATGATCCGTCCACGTCTGAGAGATTCATTTGATTTTTTACTTTCACCTCGATGAAACGGGCATGACTGGAGTTTCACTTGTGGTGCTCACAGCATCAAAAAATAGCTTTAAAATAGAAAATTCTCTTTGCAGAAACAGTGTCCCAGTTGCTCTGGATAATCCACGGACCTCACTGTGAACAGCTTTCAATAGGACTACTTTCAAACAAGAAAACAGTCCTTGTGAAAACAGTTGACAGTGTGTTCTGTGGATTATCTAACTAGAACACAGTTTCTGAAAAAAACAAAACAAAAAAATAATTTTAAAATTTGGAAGAATCAACCCTAGAACAGCTGTTTAATCACCATGGAACAGCTGTTGTGCAGGAGATAGAGCAGGTCGTCCACTCATCAGGAATGTGTACTTAGTCAAGATACTGAACCGCAAATTGCTCCAGATGAGCAGGCTGACACCTTGTTATGAAGTTGCTTTGACAGGTCAGTAACTGGAAAAGCCCTATATAAAGTCTATTTATCATATACCTGCCTCAATGATCAGTATGTCCAGTTGTAAGCAACAGCGTACTGTAATGAGACAGAGTTTCTGGAGGAATAAGCACCCAGAGTCACATCACAATCTGCTCTAAACCATTTACGGACGGGAGGAGAGCTTAGAGATGACTTTTTAACTGTTAACACGTGGATTTATCTTCTCTCCTATTTATCAACCTGACTAGTGATCCACGGAGGCGACCTCCATTGTCGATGTTTATGTCTGAAATGTTGACTGCGGACTGGAGCTGGAGGGGAAATGTACTTTGGCTTTGTTACAGAGAGGAGAGGGGAAAAAGAAGGGAGCGAACCAGAGTTTCTGGTGAGTGCTGAATTCAATGATTGACTGTATAACTAATATACACTAAAGAATTCTGGCTTTTTTTGCATTTTATCTTTAAGTTGCTTATTTTACCATCTGACTTGTATTGTTATTGTGCTAATATAGTGCTAATATGCACTAATGATGCCATTTATTCATTATAGACTTTATATCTACAACTTCATTGTTTTTGTTTTCATGGTATAGTCATTTTTGAGCAATCTCTGGCGCAAGAATGATCTTATCTCAAGTCATATCATCACAGAAGAAGTAGTATAAAAGAACAATTGATTAGAGTAACCAATCAGAGCTGTCTACAAACACCTCAGCATAAAAAAGACAAAAGCTTCCTGTGGTTTTGAGCATTCAGACACTATTAGACGTTGAGATAAACTCTAATAGAGTCATTTAGTGGCTGCCGACTTAAGTGTGTGTAAAAGTACATCAGTTCACACCTGAAAACAGTCAATTTCTTTGAATACTAATACTTCAAAGGTCCGTGGACGTTAACAGAGACTTTGAGCTGGGGGCTGAAACACTGGATTGAGCCGAGGAGTTGCGGAGCCTTCCAAGGATAATGCTCGGTCACGGTCAATATTGTGGGCCGGACGACCTGTGTGTGTGTGTGTGTGTGTGTGTGTGTGTGTGTGTGTGTGTGTGTGTGTGTGTGTGTGTGTGTGTGTGTGTTCTTCTGTGGGAGAAGAGTATAGGGAAATAGAAACAATTCCATTTCCCATCTTTTCTTAATTTCATGCTCTCTCTTTGTTGAAATACAAGATAAAGACAGTTGGTGTCTCCTCGTCTCAAATACACTGACACACACACACACACACACACACACACCCACATACACACACAAACCTACCTGAGTGTTTCAGTCCATTTGAGCTCCAGCTCCAGAGCCATCTTGTCCATCTTGTGTTTTTCTTCTTCTTTGGTGGTGATGAGTTTGGCTTCATGATGACGCGTTTGGGTCTCCAACTCTCCCTGTGAAATAGACAGACAGACAGTAAGAAAGACAGACAGACAGACAGACAGACAGACAGACAGACAGGTTTCAATGGAAAGTGTTGGTATGTCGTGGTAGCCAAAATGCCGCTCAGAGGTTTTTGTTCCGCACTGACAAGAATCAAGTTCTTTAGGCAACTCTGAAAAACTTTTGGGATTTTATGTAGCGTGAAAAAAGGTTAAAGCCTCTTCGACTGACATTGCTGAAAGCCAACACACAAGTTTGGCTGCTGGCAGTGTCAATCCGAAAGACAGAAGTGACACGGAAGCCCTTCAAAAACCTACTCTGGTCAAAACTACATCTACACTGTAGGACTCAAATAATTCATAGATGAACTGTAGAGTTGATAAACAGAAAAAACCTGGAACACTGCTGGACACATTATGGACAGTTTGAAAACAAATGACCAAATTCCATACAGCAGGACCAGAGATATCACCTTCTTTATTCAGCATATTCTTCTTCCTTTTCAAAACCTAGTACCTACAATACCCACAATGCAACTTCACCACAATTAATCAGATTACATGCAGCTTCCTCAGGAGCCACGAAAGGTATTATACTAGTTTTTGCACATATATAGTAATACTCCATCACAGCAGTCAACCCTAACCCTAAGACCTGAACAAAGACACCTTAATATGTAAAACTGGTGGAGTTACCCTTTAATTATGTTGCAATTTATCAAGTAAAATAGCCATTCATTCACATTCACGTTGTGGATGTTGGAATCAGTCAAAACACTGTGTGTGTATATATGTGTGTTCTCTTACTTTTTTCTTTGGACCAATTTGAGTTTTAGATCTTCAGACCCTCAGATTATTTTTGGGAAGTGAGGACCTCCTCTTTGGGCAGGAAGAATAAAAAATATGTCTCCTGTCGTAATAAATTGTGTTTTATTTTGAAAAATGATGCTGGCAGACAGTGACGAAGGACTTTGCAGGACAATATTCACAACTTGGATTAATTTTCTGAAAAACCTTTATGGCTCTTTTGATCAGTGGACCCTTACGGACAAAAGGGATATAAATTATCGAGGAGTTAAGGTAGGGAGGCACTATTTTTTTTGTCATTTTTGCTGACCATGCTGGCAAATCTGAATAAATTATGTTCTGTTTCTTCTGGTTTCTGTTGAATGAACTAAATGAGTTGCAAAGAATGTCATCGATCTAACCATCTATAGCACGTCCATATGGTTAAAACTGGAATATTACTATGAGCCGCTTTGATCTAACAGATTGCTGGTGAGATAGTGGTTCTGCCCAATTTGAAAAAGCATCATAAACACGTAATTTCGGGTAATAAAGCATTAAAGCATTATTGAACATAGTAACTGTTATAACATTACCACAAATCTTACTAGAAAAGTGTTAAATTTTTCATACTATACTTGTTATATTACTTATATTTTACATTTTATCACTATAATGTGTTACTTTTGTAGTGCATCACCCCAAACACTGATGAAATGCTTATTTTTGTGTTTTTGGTTGACAGTAAAATCAGGTTATCATTGTTTTTATTAGGATGAACATGGTTGTTGCTGGTGGAGCAGCTGGGCCCCGAACAGAACGTGTTTGTGTGTCCATGCAGACCTGCAGTGCAGTCAGCAGGTTGCTGGTCTCTCTCAGCCGGGCCCTGGTGGCGTCCAGCTCCTCCAGCAGTTTGTCCTGTGCCTCCTTCAGCGTGGAGATCTGTCCCTCAGCTGTGCCGATGTCCTGCTCCCCCTGCTGCACCTCCTGCTGCAGCCGAGCCACCTGCAGGGAGGAGAGGCAGACAGTCAGAGCTAGACTAAACTACTCTGTTACACTCCAGGCTATATCTCAGTGTGGCAGCAACCTTGAAACTACATCAGCATTTTATGCTCAGCGAGGCGGAATTTCCATCAAAAATGCATTCAATAACCATTTCTGTTTCTGATTTTTAAATGAGCCCGGCCCTTGCACTTTATGCTAACATGGCAACATAGTTCATCGGATATACATTACCCTCAATTTTAAAAGAACAGTACAACTTCGGAAATGAGAGCACTGAGTGGATAAACAACAGCAACAAACGCAGAGCAGCAGGGGTTATTCACAGGGAACTGTTATGGAAAAATCATCATTTGTAATAACAAAGACTTACAGCTTCTCATTTAAACAGGGACTGGATTAAACAACCTTTTGTTAGAAGAAGAGTTTCTTTCTTCCTCTTTAAATCCAAGTGTTTAAACACACATGCACTATAACTAAATATATGTTGATCAAAATCTCTCATACGGTCCGATTCTATTTGAAACAATCAAGCCTGTATTCTTCGCATTCAGAAGAGCTAATTAATGGATCACCAAAAAGTTAATATCCACAAAATGTAACACATAACTGGAGCTAGGAGGAGTTAATCACAACGCCACTCCATGTCTTTAAATTCTTCAGATCAGAGCAGCGTAGCAGTTTCCTTAGTTCCTAATCGCTTCTCATAAGTCACTCAGAAATATGTCTTTGAGTTGGACTGAGCTGCTTGGGTGCAAAGGAAAAAGTTTTCAATATTATAATTTGAAAGCTATCAGCCAATTAGGTCCTCTGCAACATATGGGTGTATATAGTTTATTTCCCACACAGGTGATTTTAAAGCTGCACATTTGGAAATGACCCTCGTCTCATTTCTCTGCTGGTTACATGACTGCAAAATACTGTCTCCATCTTTCAAATGGCAAATGCCATTTCACATTCAGGTCACACGTCCAGACTCTGGCTGCTGTAACTCTTTGGAAGTGACATTACCAGAAAGAAGTTAAGAAAAGCAAGTGAGAAATTCCTGACAAATGTGGGCTGGGCAATATTTCGATATGAGATTGAAATAGTCTTAGTGTTTGGATATCGTTATATCATGATGTGTCAAGTTTGTTGTCTGTTGATGCAATTTTATATGCAAATAGTCTACTTGTTCTAATACTTGCCTTTACCTACTAAGACATTATATTCACATGATCCTCATTATTTATCAATAATCTAATTGTGTTCATATTATGTGAAAGTACCAACATTCATCCCTATCAGCAGCAGACATTTGAGTGGCAGGGGTGAAAAAATGCGCCCTGGGAGGGCACCCTGGATAGACTTTATCATATTTTATCTACCATAGGGGCATCCAAGAGAGCGCTCTCCCAGAGTCTTTTTCAACATATCACGGTCCACATGAAATCCCTACAATACTGTCATAATATTGATATTGAGGCATTTAGTCAAACATATCCAAATGTTTGATTTCAACACCCAGTCCTAACATTCATATATAAATAGCATCAGGGTTTATGTTGAGTATAGTGATCTAGCCAAAAACAATACACAAACAATCTTGCCATTTAGTAGCTGTTCTGGAGACATGATTTTTGTCAACAGGAGCCCAAAAGATCAAGGATGAAGTTTAAATCTCAAATTTTACATAGATGAGAAGTCTCACAGTGTTCAGAAAATTGGGAAATTCCAACATCTACACTAAAACATCTGCTGATGAAGATCATTTGATGAGATCGAAAGCCCTACAACAGTTAATAAATCATCAGTTACCTTTTTTGACCATACTGCAAAGAGAAACAAATTTGAACCTCAAAATTGTAAGTTTTCCGACTCTATTCTTGATAAGTACGCAACCAAACACAGCTGCAATGGTTTTAAGCATGCAACTTTTTGCAACCTTCCAGTTACGCCAAAGCTTTTACAAATCTTACACCAATGCACACAGCCCAGTCGCCATCACATGATGTTCGCAGTTAACGTTTCTGCAAACCTAAGATCCGTCCAAGGTTGATATTTGTACCAAACATGGTATATCACGTTCAAATTAAATGCTTATTAGCAAACTTTCACATCAGCTACGTTGACCAACAAAGCTGAAAAATGGGAGCCAATTCCAGTGACCTCACAGGACAATTTAAAGGACACCTGGGGATCTTTCCAGATGCTTTGTGGATACCAAAACCAGCTATTTTTCACAGGAAGCCAAAATATGATGTTTTCCTAACCCTAGCTGAGTGTCTTTATGTGTTTGAACCTAAGCAAGCTGACAAGAGACAAATAGAAAATGCAACCTAAACAAATGTAAAGTTGCAACATTAAGAAACACTCAGTTTGAACTTCTCTGTAGTTTTGCAGAAACGTATTTAGCCAACATTTACTCTGCCAATTGGGTTGACGCATGATAAGCCATGGTACAAATTTAAAGTCTAAACTGTCATACCTCCTCATTGGCTGCAGTGAGTTTGGAGGTCAGCTCATCCCTCAGCTCGTCCAGCTGCTGCCTGAGAAGCGTCTTCTGCTCCTCCAGCGAAAGGCGCTCCCTCTCAAACTGCTGATCCAGCTCCTGTGGAAAGAGAATCGGAGACACAAATCTGTCAGAACGAGTGAGCGATAAAAGCTAAAGAGCGTCAAGACGGAACAAGATCGAACGTTCTTTGTGCCCCAATCAGTCATTCACATGCAGGTGAAACCGGTCACGTCCCTGGCCAGTAAAACTGTTCACATTTTATTGGAGGCCAAGTTATATTCTTATTGGTATTCATAATGTTTTACATCTGTGAAGCTCCTCAGTCATCCAGGTAATAAGATATCTGACAGAGACATGTCGAAGGCAGTTGGAATTATTCATAGTCCAAAAATGTTAAGCCAAGTCATGCTCAATCAAAGGGATGTCAAACTATTTTATTTTTCGAATTTTTTGCTCAGCACAGAATCAATAAAAAGCCTTTCAAACCACAGTTAAAAGGAAGTGCCACCAATTTTACACATTCAAGCATGTTAACAGATTGTATGTAGTTCGACTACATATGTGAAAAAGTACTATAAAGCCTTCTGTCAGTGCTTTTACATGACACTCAAGAAAACCGAATTACTGGGTTAGTCCGACTATGATCAGATTTTTAAGATGCACGTGTACACCTTAGTCTGATTGAAATCGGACGGGATCGGATTTCTCATAGTCGGAATAAAACATCTAGATCATTCAATTGATAGTCGCATTACTCGTGCATGTATACGTTCTGTCAGATTGGATTTGGATTTTATGTTCTGCGCAGGGCCGTGAGCCGAAAATACAAGGACGGAGGCGTCTTTCCTCCGAAATAACCGCAAGCAAGAGCGCCATTGTGCATCTAATGATCAAATGATTAAGATAATCAATACAACAGAACCAGAAATACCACCTTTTTGATTTCATGTTAACTACTTATTTTCAAAACCCGGCACCTACATTACCCACGATTCAATTTAGAGTGACATCACTGGAGGCATTTTGTCAGATGACATTGCTTTGGAGTAAACATTGCTAATGTCAGCACACTAATAAGCTGACAGTGGCAATGCTAACATGGTGATATTATGAAGATGATCCTTATTATGTTTACAATTTAGTTTAGAGTGTTAGCATGCTAATATTTGTTTGCCAACAGCTATAATTTTGTAGGTATTTGGTCAAAGATTGGACAGATTTTGACTCGATAACAGCTTTAGATGAAAAGGAGGGATCATTAAAGTGAATTATTGACAGATGTACATGAATATCATGCAAATCAATACAATTATTGTTGCGTTTTTTCAGTCTGGACCAAAATGGTGAACGAACCGACAGACCAGCACATACACATGCTGCTAATGTGGCTAAAAACAGAAAATGGATCACAATCAAAATCAGAAACATAATTATTACCAAGAAGGATTTTACACCAACGAGGAATTTGTCTTGGTGAATAAGGTGCATAAATTGACAACAATAAACAATAAACAAACAGTGACTATTATATATACAATATGAACAATATAAACAAACAGAGACATAAGTGTGGGATGATTGATAAATAAAGACGGAAGAGCTGTACAGGAATGACAAAAAAGAGATAAAAAATAAAGGATTGTTAAAAATTCCAAACATTTTACAAAAATTTTACATGTGTATACGTGTTGGAAGACAAGGCTGGGCTTTACGAAGCAGGAGACGCATCTAAAAAAGATAAATTTTATTGTTTATCTCATTTTTTTGAAGACAGAAACTGAAATGGACGTCTACTCTCTGAGCAGTATCACACTTGTCTCATATTCTTCAATTCTGTGCAGTATTTCCTAAGTTGTGCTGCAGATCTAGAACTCGCCTCCCTCGGCCCTCTTTGTTTGACGTTACATTCAGAGCATTCATCTGTACACATTTCTAAAAATACTTCAAACTATTTCATTGTCCTTGACAGAGGGGAGAGAAAGAGCTCCAGCATTGTCACAATAATAAAGCTTATTATGCCTGCTGATGAATGGGGAACGATTTCTGTTACATCGTGCAATGATTGCTGCTTTCCAAGGACAATTAGAGCTGAGGGAAACTGCTGTAATGTCAAATGAAATTTGCCACCATTATTCATTACATCGGAGGATGGAGTTTGTAACGCTGCAAAAAAAACATTCTGTGCACTGACTGCTGTGACATAGCCCAATAAAAATGAATGTAACTTCACAGAAATCCATCTGAAAGGAAGTAAGGGTGAGAAATCACAGTCATTCATGTGTAATGCTTCATGACATTTTGTATTTCACCAGCCGCTTAGGGGGTCAGGGTGGAGACAGTTCCTGTGTTGGCAGGATAATAACTGCGAGAACTCTTCCTCCCTGACACAAATATGCATCCGTTAAACATTTGGCAATCTGGCGTAAAGAATCAGACATTTCAGCATATTATTACAATTATTCAAAGACTCTTCTAAATGATTCAGAGTTTTGCAAATGTCGACCTGAATGAACACTCCTGTTTTTCCAGCGGACTCTCTGTGGTTGCTGCAATAGGTTCAGTGCTCTAATGCAATCTTTAAAAAGCCAAGACTGGGGCTGGGTACCTGCCCATCTCAAGGCCATGATGAAACTCCATGCTACATCAAGATCTCTCCGATTTCCAGTTAGCCCGGAGCCTTCTTCTCCCACACGTCCTTTCAAAGGCTCTCTTGCTGCTTGTGAAGCCAATTGTGAAAGAGGTTTGGGGCAGAAAGCAGGACTCAGAATAAGCAACCACAAACTCTCTGTTACTTAGCCTGTTCTAGGAATAACTACAGACTTAACTACAGCCTGTGCAAACTTTTTGCTATTGTAGGTATCAATCTCCATCTCTACAGTCTCCAACTGAAAATGACACAACTAAAAATGACTTTTCTAATAATTAAAGCTGAATTGATTAATTATGTTGACCCTTGTGGCAGCAAAACAAAGTGTACAGACGGGAAAAGACACTGACACATTATTATCTGGTAATAATATGTTAAGTTAACGTGTTAACGTGAAAACAACTGCCTTCTGACAACTCGATCTATCTATTACACTGGAAAAAAAGCAACTGCTTGTAATAAGTGAAAGAAATTTGCTAATGGAATAATAAAATAATCGTCTAAAGGAAGTCCTCTATAAGTCATGTTATCTCACGGAAATGCAGCTTTCTCGTGAGTAAGACTTATGTTACACTTAATATACTTTTGACGAGAAATTAGACAAATATACTGCACATGGTAAGATCTTGGGTTTTTTGCAGTGTGGAGCAGCTTTAAACATTTTCCTGCTTTTTCTACAATAAATAAAGTACTGTAAATAGGCAAGGAAGGTGCAAAATAACAACATTTTTTAAATAAAAAGAAAAACTGTTGTTGAAGCTTGACAAGCCAATCATTTTTGTTACGGTTAGCTAACGTCTGGAGTGATGCTGATGCTATCACAGGCCTATCTATATGTCTTAATCATCAATACTGAGAAGAAAAGCTTGGTTATTACTTTAAAAATGTAGAAATTGTGTGTGTTGTGCGTTACATTTTCATGTGATTGGGTCCTGTCGGTAAAATTGTGAATTTGGACACTGTGACACTATGATACCACAGATGTACTTATACCAAATCAAACGCCCAAACCCCAACCCTGATATATAGCAATCAATAAAACAAACAAATGAAAAATGGACATGTTGTTTTTCCTCAATATTGAATAATTACATTTGTGGAAATGTTTACTGGTACGTAAGGAGACTTCCATCAGGCTGATGATGATCAAGGAGACGAGACAGAGGGGAACCTTCTGGCCATCAGTCGATCCAGAACCAGACAAAGTCAGATGAGGAGGAATCTAATATGGCACATCAGGATTCCTGTCATACCTGCCGCTCGATATCTGGGGGGCGAGACCGAGTTCTACTGCAGACCTATTCATTTCAATTCCAGGCCCTGCCTTCTCTCAGACAACTCTCATTATAATTTAAAGTAATGAAAGGATAGAGGTGATGAAAGAGAAGATCATTAACTAGACGCAATGAGACGCGGATCAAACAAAAGAATCAGGTGATGACGAATTGAGGGATGAAGAAGCGTTTCTTCTCGTCTGTCTGCCCTCTGATTTTTGCAGAAAATACATAAAAGTGGAGTGGCGGTGAGTGAGGGGCGAGCGGATGAACATTGCTTCCTCCACGTCAGTCTCTAAATCTGGACATTTCTACACGGAATGGAATTCATGAGCAGGAGCGAACAAAGGCAAATTATTGTGCATAATAGAACACGGTGGGAGGGATTGTGAGACCATGGAAATCACACCGGGCCAGAGAGGAGGAAGTCTGCAGAGGGAACGCATACCTAATAACAACGGGAACGCATAACGCTCTTCTCTTAACACAGCTGTCATCTCTGATCTGGTCTACTGTGGAATATCATTTAAAACACAGCCTCATTACGCATCTTTGATGCAAGAGAATTCTTGATCACTCGCTTTCAAATGGCCGTGTGTGACTGGAATAAAGGCCTCTGTGGAGATTAGGCATCATCACAAGGCTATTTCAGGCTGGTGGAGCTGTGTGCCTCGGCCGCAGTTAAATTAGCGGTAGGCTGTGGTTTGGAACAGCTAGACCTCAGGCTCATTAAACAGGTCCCAGGGTCCGGTTTGTAATTCCTAGGGGGCAATTCCATCGTCTCATATCAGATACGGAGGATGTCGTGATGCTGGAATTTGGCTGTTCGGTTCTGTTTCAACGCCAAGTACCAGAGGGGACAAATACATGATTTACAAGCTGCAGGTTGTTTCGTTGAAGGCTGAGGAGTGAAAGTATAACTGTGCTTGTTCAGAAGATAAAGTCACCAATATCCTTCATGAATCCCGAATCACCGTATTATTATCTGTGTTCTTTTGAGGTTGTGGCTTCAATATCTTTGATCTCCCTCCCCAAAATCTGTGGACACTCTGGGCCCCTTTAGGAAGCATTTAACCTCTTTAGATTTCTTCAATTTGTTTTTATCTTTTATCTTTATTTATATTTCATGGTGTTTACACTCTTCTTTATGCTTCATTTTAACTCCATTGCCGTATTCATTTTTGATTGTGAGGGACTTTGTAACATAAAGTGCTGTATTAATAAACTAACTAAAGATACATTTGTATGGTAAATCTTAAAATAGAAATTGAACTGCATTTACATAGCGCTTTTCTACTTGAGTGGTCTAAGAACTTCATCATTTTTGTCTCATTCACCCACTCACACACTCTCACACACTGATGGTGGTGGAGTTGCCAGGCATCAGGGGTGGCAGTTAATGTAGGCTAGAGAAAGGCTCCCTAAATGTTCTATTTTCGTTACATACATGGTGATGTGCTGCTCACAGTTATGTTCACAGGATAGTCTGCAGCCTGGTCATGAAAAATTATCATTCTGATTAATAGAGGATGGGATGCTGGAGAACAAACATCTTTAATGGGGAAAATATATTACACTATCTGCAGCAATCCTGATGAAGTTAGACTATTCTTAAAAAGCTTGTTTGTGTAATTTGGATGCATGAAAAAATGAATTTAACAAAAGAGAGAGAGAATAAAAGAGAAGGCCTTCAGTGATGCCTGAAGCGTGTGAGTTTGTGCACATGAGCTATGCTGGCATGTGGTTTAACACATTCTGGTGTTCCGATCAATAAATGTACATAAATAGTGTTGTTTGTGATGATCGTGTGTTTAGTTATGAAGTTAATATTGTTGTCTGTTGTCGCTAATACATAAATACATGGATAAATCCTGTGTATTCTTCACTAAAGTTGTTTATGCCACTCCAACACAAAGCAAACAAATGGCATTATATGTATTTGATATTTATCTGAACATTGTTTAAAGGGTTTCTATTCCGGTATTTCACTGCAGGCGGGGCTTGTGCATTTTTAAGACACCCTTTATAAAAATTGGACTTCTAGGTTGCCTTTCTCATCTCCGGAAAAAAAAAAGGTGCTCCAAATGTTCGGATCACAGGAATACTAATAACATGAATCAGCTGTTTTTCTTTGAAGTACTATCAAGAGAAATTCACATTTTATTCAGAAACTCGCTTCAGAGGAGAGGAAGGATAAACCTCTCTGGTTAAAAAAAAAAAAAAAAAAACAACTGGAAACTCTCATGTTCCTACCAAGAGCGAAAAAAGTAATGGAGTAAAAATATATACCATAGAATATGCAGTAGACAAGCAGTGTAAAAGCGCCATCCAAGACGTGGGTGTATACTGTATGAGCTTGAGTCCTGTTAGGGTCGCCACACTCTGTGCTAAGTACGTAGCAGTGAAATATTTATGATGGAAGTTTTAGATACACATGAGTACACACACACACACACACACACACACACACACACACACACGCACACGCACACGCACACGCACACGCACACACACACACACACTACCGTACTGCTCGGCTGCCAGAGTCACTTCCCTCAGCCAGTACTCACATCCATCTCTTTCACCGTCACATCATTTTGTCCTAATTTTGATTACTTTACTCTTTTTATGCTCTCCACTTGCAGTTTTATGCGCAGTAAATGTCAGGACTGTGAATTTAAATCAGAGGGTCGTGCACCCATCCAAATGTCACCACTCCACACCTTTTCCCAACCTTAATTTCCTGATTTATTTTTGCGGGTTGTGGTGCTTAATATAATCAATCACACAGTCACCTTGCCTTTATTAACGCTAAAGTAACTAAAGTTATCATTTGAGGTGACAGATGAGAAAATATGTGACGTAAAACAACAGAAAAGTTCAGCACAAATCTCTGATCTGGAACACAGTCTTTTTACATTCACACTCCCTCACATGTGTACGTATCGCGTTCATCTAATTATATTGACACACATTGAAATTGGAGTGTGAACAGGAGGAGAAGCAGTTTAAGCATCGGCCAAAAATAGCACATCAGAGCATGAAGATGCTCTTAGCGCCGGTGTGACTCATCAGGCAGGCGGCATGGAGCGTCCAACATGTGGCTCCCATCAGCCGGCGCCTCTCCAAACTTTGTTTTCATCGAGAGTTCATTCACTTTGTCTTTTATTGGATCTCTTTTGTAACATAGCCATCCAGGTTGCTCGCATTTCACCTGGTTGCAGGTTATGTGAGCTCGGAGGTGTCCTAGTTGACATTTATCAGTGATAAATATAAATGTGCTCCCACGTCAGTAGGCTGTATTTCCTCCTTTGAGTTTGCCAGCATCTTAGTCACTGTTACAACAACGTTTGATCTGCGTTTGTCTGTAGAAACCTGAACAAAAACTGCAGCTTTTTTCAAGCTATTTCAGCTCCTGTTACTTGTCATGCCTACGTGTGATGTTGTATTCATTTAGACTAAAATACTAATGTGTGCTTTGTTATATAACCCTATGCAGACAGAGTATAAATCCTACACCTTTATTCAGTGTGTCGAAGGACTGCTTTTGAGTCACACCTTTCAAATTGGCGCTACTTGTGCTCCCCTTGGAATTATATCAGTGCCATTACAATCATGAAAATAAAAACAAACCCTCCAGATCTTGTGTTTTTGTCTCTATCCTGTTTTTCTGTCACCTACTGTGAAGCTAAAGCCATCAAGACTCCAACTGCTACCAGCTTCGCCGACTCATTTCCATCCCGCAGTGAGCAGCTGATCAGTATTTGTGACGGCAGCAGCTTGTGTGTTTCAGATAATATTGCTCTTTGTGCGGTGAATGTAAAAAAAAAAAAAAAAAAGATTAACTTAAAGCCCTGCTGCTACAGATTTAATAAGCACGTTCAGATATCGAACAGGAAATGCAAGATGGGCCGATACGGCTGGAAGGCAAATAAACCACAGAATAACTTGAGCTCATCTCGCCACCATATGATGTCCTCTATAAAAGTTGCCGTAACCCTGAGGGTCGTTTTAAGTGTAATAGATCCTGTCAGTGCGGCCATTAAATCCAAGCACCTGCTGAAAAATGTGAACCGTTTCTGCACTAAACAAAGCGGAGGCCATCATTCTCAGGGTGGTGACATCGTAACTTTCTAAGTTCTGTCTTCAATCGATCGTCCCTGGAATTAAACTTAAAGAGTTCCTACTTCAAACATAGTTCTAACTCTCTTAAAGAAGCCCTGCCCCGCTCCTCTCACCTCTATGTTTACAGCATGAGAAATTGACATTAGCTTTTCTCTATGGTACATAAACTGTGTGACCCTTCTCCGTAATGAGAGCAGTGAAAAGGCTTTTCATTGTTGGATTGGCCCAGTTTCCCTGTATTCTTCTCGAACCGCCAAAGTCATAAGGTTCAAGGTCCAAGGTCATTCATTTGTCTTTATACAACACGGGCGTGCACAACAAAATGCAAGGCTTTAAACTCTTTCATGCTACAGAAACATGGAAAATACAATCACATAGAGGCAGTTTTTGGATTTGCATCAGGTTGATTGAAAACAGCAGCACGATGATGACAACCTGCACTTTCTCAATTCTGATGAATGCATGTTGGCCATAGGCAATACAGCATACAACATATAGCAATAAAACTGAAAGAATAACCATAAGAAAGGGACAATCTAATGGATGCTGCATCTGCATGCCCAGCCATTGCCATAACAAATTGATATTTTTTTAACCCTTACCACGTGGTTATGTACTACACCTAAACAGACCATTAGCACAGTGTTGTGACAAGAGGAAAATAGAAAACCGAACCCAAAGAAACACAAAATTTTAACTTATATCTGATTTTTGCAGGAACATACTCTGCCAACATTTATTCTGATGAATCAACTGACTTATCCCTGCTGTTTTAAGCGGCGTCTAGGTGTGAAAGCAGACAGGGCCAGAAACTTTGCTGAGGCAATTAGCATCTACATCACATTTACATTTGATTTTTAATAGCCCCGTATTTGAATATGACCTATATGTTAGAGTGTATGTTCACTGTTTATTGTTTAACAGTCTCTTCAGGCTGTATAAACTATTAAGTGGAACAAACTGTCACTTAAACTGTCTCTTGAAATTAAATGAAAATATTTGCTGTGATTCATTGTGTCTGATTTCCTCTTGTACCAAACTCTCACTATGTATTGTTTGACCCTAAAAAAAGATTCCTTTAGCTGAAATATTTGCTCAAACTCATAACAAGCTTCCTCTTCACAGCAGAGAAAAAATCCACTTTTTACGGTCAAGGCTACCGACTAAAAACATCGGCAGGAAGGCTGTTTTAAAAGACAGGATAGAAAGGATGCTTTGATTGCTGTTCAGGTTTCATATCACTTGTATTTCAATGCCAATTTAATTTGAATGCCCAGCTCAAAATTGAGTACATTCTTCCTATCAAGCCTGAAAACCTTATGGAACAATATTGAGACGTTCGCGAGACAAATCAACAATTCTCAAGGCTAAGAGAGCTGAGAGCTTCTTTCCAGCTCTTATGCTGTAACAGATGGTTCAGTCAGTGAACAATGTGGAGTAGGGAGGCAGAGAGGTTAGAGAGGCAGGCTTGTGACCGTTGAAATCCCTCAATAAGCTCACAAAGTGTCTGAGGGGAAGTAAATGAGTACTGCTGCCTCCTCTCCAAACAACTTCATGAGAAGCACCAGCAGACAGAAGACCACTGTGGGGCACAAGTTTCCTTCATATCCTGTGTTTAGTGTACATAAGCGTTGATATATTCTTCCACTGCAGCTGTGATCTGTGGCACGTGTCGATCGGACTAACATTTGCACGAACCACGAGCTGTCTGTCATTCATAATCACCCCTCATTCATTAGCAAATACTTAACAACATCGACAGACTGAAGTGGTGCGACAGGTCCAAATTATTTGGCAGGAAGTAAATCCAGAATGCAGACGGACTGAGAGAGCTGGCAGCTTGTATTTTGACTGAGTCATTCCTGAATTTCGTGCAATTTTATGTTAGTTAATAATATCAGCTTTTCTTAACAGCTCAAAGAGTTGTAGTGGGGGAGTGTTGGCTTCTGAGCAGATGCCGTAGAGGAAATAGTGAAGCTGTAAAGGAGTGAATCGAAGTGTTACTACTTGTATCCATCCAATAATGAAAAAAAAAATCCTTGTCTCAATATTTTTTACATTTAAAAAAGACTGAAGTAATGTGGAAGGAGTGTTTCTGGAGACAGAACACAGAACTAGAGGTAAAGTGAACATTGGACTCACAGTGTCCAGATCTAAATGAAAGCTAATGTGGCTCTTCGTTTGTCTGATTTCTAAATAGGTAACTAATTGCTAAATACAAGAGGTTTTAATATGTCAAGGTTTATGTCATTAACAAAAATGTAACAATACCAAAATGTTAAGGTTGTCCTCTACTTACGCAATAGGAAAGTGTTTTGGCAGAACATTATGATCGCTTAAAGCTGACCTTCGAGATGTTTTTGTGAAATTTGTGAACATGTTTTGTGAGGTTACAGTGAACTTTGACCACCGAATTCTAGTCAGCTCATCACTGAGTTGAAGTAGATATTTGTGCCAAATTCAAGTTGAAGCTAGCATCTATACCAATGTTTTGGAAGCTGATCACAATTTGATGCATTTCTTTTTCACTGTGAAGTAAAGTGTGACTGCAATAATCAGATAAATGTGGAGCAGTACAAACGCAAATATATTAGTAAAAGCACAATACCAACTATATTTAGTATGTTTAATAAAAGAACCACTGGATTTTTTATGTTTTATGTATATTTTTTTATAGGTAGACAAAGTTGATTTACTTATCAAAAAACAAAAGATAAATCTCAAAAAGTTAATGTTGTCAATAAATCTTGCACTGTAGACATATACTTTTACCAATTCAAATCATATCAGCTTTGTATTTAGCTCAGCTAGTTATGTGATTATAAAATTCCACTGTGGACAGCCATGGATTAACTATTATTGTACTGAATGTACTACCAGAGGCAATACTAAACATTGTACTGTGCAACCGCTGGTTTCCATAAAAAGAGTGACATTTCCGCTAAACTGGGGAAAACGAGCTTCCCAAGGACACCGTGTTTACTGTTTGAGATGAGCCCTGAGCTCAATGATGCAGGATCAATTAAAACGTACAGCTGTTCATTTTCCTCCAGCTTTATAAGCACTGATTGCACAACATGCAGCAATCGGAAAAGTCAACTCATGGATTTTCATAATATTTCCCTGCAAACTCACCATCTGATGCACCCTCTGTCGGACATATCGCTGTCTATACTCTACCACTGACTCTTTTGTTTTCATCAAAGTAGGAACACTTCTTTGTGATTGCATGTGTGTGCAGCGGTGGTCAGATGGAGCTTTTCATTACATTAGTGCAGTGGACACTGACTTTTATGATAGGATTAGCCACGAAGGGCCAACGTCAGCCTTTTCAATTGGTCTAACCTTGGAGTCCATGAAGAGATGAGTGTGTGTATCTGTGTGTGTACTCACAGCCAGCAGGCGGTTCTTATCGAGCTCGGCGTTGGTGAGAGCGTTCTCCAGGGTCAGTCTGTGCTTCTTGGCGACTTCCTCCAGAGCTCGGGCCTGGCTCTCCTTCATCTGGCTGGCCTCCTCTTCGGATCGAGCTCGCATGTTGCTCATATCCTTCTCGTGGGACGCCTTCTCCTCACGCAGGGTCTGATGGGAAAAACAAGATAGATGTGCAAGCACACACATTTTCAAAAATGCACAAAGGTGAGTGTAGTGATAGACGATACAAACACACACGAGGCTCGGGCTAACATTCACACCATATGCTGTCTCATTCAGCCATATTGCCAGTGTTTACTAAGTGACGGCCAAGGAATCAATCTTTCATTCTGTTTCTGAAATTTCTTGAGCAGCTCTCTCTCTATTTTCATCTTTCTCACCTCTTCTCAGTCTTAGTTGTTATTCAGAGAGCACCAAAACCCAACAAGCTGAAAACAGAAGGTATTGCAGCAGACTCCATGTGGGCTTATCAATAATGAGGTTAATGATTATGAATCTATAAAAGCCTATGATCGGTCTGCATCATAACCCTAGCATCAGTGTGATTCTAGATGGAGACATGCTGCTGTTTGTCAGATGTTATCCTCATCATCAGTAGCGACAGAGGCTGTAAGCTGACCTTTCGCTGAACCGCAGCCCTAGAATAAGTCTTGCAACGCCTGTCAAGCTGATAACAGCGGCACTTCTCCAAGGAATCAACATCACATGTCTACAACACTAAGGTTAGACTTTCGTTTTGCTGTTTGGAGCCTATTTCCAACATTTTCTTTTACTTTTGTAAGATATGATGACGACTAACAAATGTGTTCGGCAAATGTAATGCTGTCTCAGGTAGCTTTTCTGGCAGCAGTTGTTGAAGCGGTAACTTTCTGGACTGAAGCAGGATGGAGCAGCTAAGATTAGCTTAAACTCAGAAATAGTGGCCTAGCATCTCGATGTCCACAAAGTGAATGTGTTGGTGTTGGATGGCGCTTTTTAGAACGTAATATATGATCCAACAAAATAATGTAATTAGCTGGCAACACGCTAATCTTTGGAATGAATGCAATGTCACTGTCGGTGGAAAGCGGGTTAGCCATGCAATGCTAATGTCGGCAGCTTCTGTTACCAAAAAAGCGAATGATGAGAAGAGGGATGAAGTACTTCTGTAGGCTAACCCAGGAGTTAGCACCGCCCTGGTTCCCTCGACAATAGATTTTTTGACTATTGCAGAAAGTAAGCTCTGTGGGAAACACAAATCAATGACACTTAAACATTTTGTTCAGCAAGGAAAGCTTCTCAGATAAACACCACTTCTATAATTTATAATTTTTGAAAATGCTAACGTTATCGCCTGAGCTAAAATCTGCCTGTCAAGACGAGTGAGTAAACGAGTCTCTGTGTTTGCTGTGATGACGTTTAATGTGCAGTACGAACCTTAGCTCATTTAGCCAACTGTTAGCAACCTCCTTTTTAAACACTTAAACCTTGATAATTCACATGCGGGCATCAGACATCTTACCGAAAACCCGGTCATAAAAAACACTGACTTTGAGAAAAGGGAACTGGAAGTGCAACAATGCATCCCTATTTCTGGAATTTAGGACTCATTCCTGCAACAGTCGATTCCACTCTGAAATATCAAAGCTTGACAGGTCTGCTGAACTCTCATAGTTGTATGATTAGTGATTTATCCATGATTGGTTTGTGGATCAGTGTGAGAAGTGGCAGTTGAATTAGAAGACAGCTGTCTGGTAGATTTTAAACTGAAAGGATAACAGAGGAAAGCGGTAAAATATGTTAATGGATAACAGCCAAAAGATGTGGCTTAGAGGGCACAGAGGAGACGGAGCGGTCGTGCAGATTTAACTTTTTACTGAGCTCCGTATATTGTGTAACAGGCAGACGGGCAGGAACAGACGCCCTCTGTACCGAGTGACAGCGCACTGGGTTTGTCATTGGAAGTCTGGTACAGTATGAATCAATGCTGAGGGTCAGAACGGCGATTTTCCCAGGAAATGAGAAAAAAAAATATCAGTAGCACATTTGCTTTGGGTGTTAATCAGAGGACCAGCTGTTTCTTCATTGCATGGGTTTGACAACATTTTAATGAGCCAAACTTGCCAGAAAAGCCACATGGGAGCAGCAATATCCATTACTTGGGCTGGAATTAGGCACAGAAAAGTAAATGTTCTCTGTGTGAAACCTTTCCTGTTAAATCATATACCAAGATTATCTGACTTCCAATGAGATGAGATTCAGAATCAGTTAGATTTCAGTAAATGTTTTATTTTTTGCTCCACTTCCATTTCTCTGTTTAACATTTCTGGTATCCTGCTGACAAAAACACTGTATTGTTTGTGCCTAAAAATGCAACTTTGCCTTGTGTGAGTACAGACTGATCTGTTTAATGCTGCACTAGTAGAAGCACACAGATATTGAATACATGGACTAGATGTAATGCAGTAGATGTAAAACGTTTTTGGGCCCAGATCCTGAGCAAAGTCCCAATACATACAGTATATTTACTCAAATGTTATTGTAGTATGTCAAACACATATTCTATCAACATGGGTAGCCTTCTAAATTTGGCACTCTTTATTTTTCACAATACTCTTGATCCAAATATTGAAGGCCCTGGTTCAAACTATAAAGCTGATCAACTTTAAAGATCCAATTTATAAGAAAGTTGTTTTTTGAGTTTTATTTCCAACCTGTCAAATACTGAAGCTCTGGGAGGCGACTAACTCAACCTACAATCCCAAAGTACATCATTAATTATTAATTATATTATTATTATTATTATTATTATTATTATTCTCAATTATGTAATATGAAAGAAAGTTTAACTAAAATAAAGTGACTCCTGTGGCACAGTGTGAAACATCTTACTTGGCAACAAAAACAATCCTTGGCTCAGTGAACCAGCTAATGGAGAACATTTCAACCAAGCATCGGCCATGTTTTATTTCACCCAGTTGTCTAGTTATTCTGAACCTGCACCAGCATTATCTCAACCTGTGAAAGTTACAATCAGCAGCTCCTAAAAACTTGAAGCTCTTGAAGATCTCAGCTTATCCAATTTTGTCAACCTGGAAGTTAATCCCCTGTGCAACCAAACAATTTTCCGCTTTCACACAGGCTGATTTTCATTCTCATATGAAGTGAAATGCTGCACTTCAGAGCATGCCTGAGGTGGACAAAACAGATTAAATAAAAGGATCAGGATTTTTAACAGCCGATAGCAATCCATTAAAATATACTCATATCACTAATATTGGAGTAAATCTCTGGCACAGTCTGCTGAGTCCTGTACGTTAAACCCTTCCTTTCTCAATTTCTAAACTCAAACAGATGCTGCAAATCTTTACAGCTGCATCCCGAAATGGAACATTACCGATCCAATCACTGAGACATCAACACCTACAGCTGCTTGAATTATAAAGACGCAGGTTTACATCATTGCCAACACACTGTTGTAAAACATGTAAAATATATAATCTCTTTAGCCTTTAACAGTCATTTTAAAATTAGCCTGTATCTGCCAGAATATGAGATATATCAGACATTGGCAACAACGTGAAAAAAACTTAAATTTCCCACCAGGGATGCAATCATATTAGTGTGCGCTAATTGCTCCAAACCAAGGGCTGTTTGGAAATGTACCAAGAAACGTCCATCAAATGGGTCAAACTGAGCGAGACTGCTGCGTTATCGTATGGACAAACAAACCCGAGGGGGAAAAAACATCTCTGCGGCGTGACATGAACGACGGGGCATGAAAACATCCCTGGAGGTTAATTTCTCCTTTTGCTGAGAAAGGAGGACAAGAGGGAGAGAAAAAATAACATAGATGAGGGAAAGCTGATGGTAACCAGAGAGAAGAGAAAACCAAGCCTCCCCTTAATGTAATGACTTTTGCACTATTTCTCATATCAATCCTGGAAATGTATGCAAATGTATCCCAAGACGTCCAGTCCAGTCCAGTCTAAATTTAATTAGAAGCTGTTGTTGAACCGTTTGGAGTACAGGCATGGTCTTGGTGCTTTTTTTCAAAGGTTACAGTCTGATCATTTTTATCAGACGGTCAGAAGCTATACAAGTGTTTTTGTCATTTGTCTATGAGAGTTGAACACGCTAAATTATCGATTTTTCTCACCTAAATTATTAAAAAAAAAAAAAAAAAAGTCTGCAGATGACCGGTAACTGCTCCTGTTAGCTCGTAAACACAATGTGTTCACATTATATGGTCTCACATGGTCCAAGTTCAAATAATCACCACGTCACTGAAAATGCACACTTTAACAACACGTTTTTGTCTAATTCAATATCAATAGCAAATGCAATTTTGTGACCTTATATTTCCCTTGCCTGAGGGTAACAATAGTATTAAACTCATTAAAGTTATTTATTTCCTTACTTACACTAACTATGTGGTTGTTTTTAAAAAATAGTAGTGCATGGAGCAAAGAATGGATCTCTATCTGTCTACCAAATTGCTCCTTGGCTGTTGCAGGCAACATGAAGGGCACAGAAGCTCCCAACTGGTCAAATGAGGTGTCAGTTAATAGTTCAGAGATTGGCAGCCATCTTAGGTAACTCTGATTTGCACTTACTTCTTTTGCTGGGAGAAGACAAGAGGGAATAAAAGGCTCTAAACAAAACAAAACATTAATGAGGAAAATATAGTGGTAATACGGTAGAAGAGAAAAGAAAGCCGAGCCTCCCATTAATGTAATGACTTTTCAACAACTTTTTTAATTAAGCCAGACAACTAACATCATCTGAACTGTTTTCTCTCTCTCCCGGTTTGCAAATGTTGCTCATTTAAAACGCAATTGATCCGAAAATCACTAATGCAAAGCACCTGGAAAACCCCATCCTGCTACGAATATCACCAGATTTTTTTTTATAAATGTAGCGATTACTGGTCACAAAAACAACCACAGCACGTTCATGAACGATCACAGATTACTGCGATCAGTCCATTTCAAGCGCAAATCAGCTGAGCGCTGAGGGGAAGGTGCTGCTGAGTTTATGTGGTGCTCGATTCTCCATTATCCCGAGGAGGACATTCATATTCACAGCAGCCTCGCTCAGTGGGAGAACTCTCCCAGCTCCCAGAGGATTACACTGCACAAATGTCAGCGACAAAAGGATGGGAAAACACACATGAAGCAGCTACACTTGACATTTACCGCCGGCTGCGGTTGGTCTGCTGACTACATGGTTCCTTAAATCATCTGACCTTTAAGCTTCTTGGTTTTTAAAGAGAGGAGGAGCTAGCTTTATTTTTCGCAGAATGCAGTGATCGACAGGTTTGACCCTTTCAACAGTTTGGTGATTAAAGGTTGCTCATAAGGTGTTTGCTGCATGCATACGATTCATTTTCTTCCTAGTCTGTGGAAACTCTTCTGCAACGGAATCACTGACTAAGATTCAGAAAGGAACAGAAAGACAGCGGGAGTCTTTGTGCAGTCTGTACAGCTATATGCATGTTGTGTTCTCTATTAGTAAATTCCTGAAAATACATCAATAATTCAAGTCAAATAGTCCTTTAACACTTACAAAGACTGGCCTTGGGGACAACATAAACCTCCCATTAGTACACGGGGGGATTACTGTCTCTATAAAGTCACAGGAAATGTCAGTGTTACAAAACTAAAGAAATAAAAAATGAAATTGAAGGAAACAGTTCTCCTCTCACTTTGGGGCAAATACATATTAGAATTGCTCCATAGCCCCCAAAACAAACTGGTTTTCACTTCTAGGCTGTTCTCTTTAAATGGCTTTTTGGGGATTACTGAGGACATTCGGCTGACGACATGGAAGGAGTGGAGACAAACTTCCTACGTCTTCTCAAACTTAAAATCTAAGAATCAAAATATGAAAGGCTAGAGGTGTTTCCTGGATTCAGATTGAATATGTCAGAGGTGCTCTTTGGATAGTGACGGGATGCAAAACTTACTCTTTTGCCCACTGGTCGTTTGGCTATTGATTGTTCACATTCTATTAGCCACTCAGCAGATTACTGTTTAAATAGATTAGCTTAACCATTTTTTAGCTGTTGAGCTGCCACTTGCATATTTTACCAGCATTTGGCAACTGGCTGTCATGATTTTGGTTTTTGAAATCCTCTTGTGTCTTGTTGTCACTTTCTACCTCCTGCTCACCTGTGTTCCCAGTGTTCTGTTTCCCTCCTGTGTTCCTGTGCTCCTCCCCAGACTGATTCCTCCCCCACGCCTGTCTCACATCAGTCTTGTTAGCACTGCCCTGTTCCAAGTGTCTCTCCACCTGCACCTGTCCCCTCATTAGCTTAGTTTGTATTTAAGCCTCTGTTGTTTCCTCACTCTTTGTCGGTCCGTCTGTTTTGGTCCATGCGTCTCCTGTGCTCCCGTGCCTGTCCCCCTGTCCTTGTGTTTCCTCTGTGTTCCTGATGTGTTCCCGTGTTGAAGTTTTGGGACATCAGCTCATTAAAGCTCGTTTTCATCTTCCTGCCTGTGTATGTCTTGCTTTTCGGTCCTTTTCCTGTAAATTGTGACTGCAGCTGGCGCTAATTTTGTACCCTGTATAGAGATATATCTCATTTACACTCTCAGGCACTCACTATTTAAACAATTCAAATACCTTCAGAACCTTAAAACAAGCACTTGAAGCCTTCATCAAGTTTGTCTGACTATGAGATTTTGATGTTCAAAATGCATGGAGCTTAGACTAAGAGGCATGGTGGCATGGACATTCATTGTGAGCAAGAGGACCAATGTTCTAAAATCCTTAAATGTGTTTGGCTTTGAGTTTTCTTGGTGGTATAAATGGCCGTTTTTTATATGCAAGGTCCTGTTCTTCAACATATGAGCACAGAATTTATTACTGACTGTATACGAAGGATGAAAATTCTGAACGGCCCATCGGTTATTCATAACAGTGTCATTCTGGTCTGAAGTGAATACAAATCATACCACCGGCACGCACACACACACACGCACGCACGCACACACGCACGCACGCACGCACGCACGCACGCGCACACACGCACAAACACACACCTTCTCCAGGGACTGAAGCTGTTGTTTCTGTCTTTCGTCCAGAGCCTGACACTGGCTCTGCAGAGCCTCCCTCTCTTCCTCCATCCTCAGCACTTTGTCCTTCAGTCGGTTCCGCTCGTTGTCCAGGTCCCTGATGGCTGCTTCCTGGGTCATCTGGGTGGCCTGCAGGCTGCTTATCTGACCTATGACGGGGGACAGCGGGGCAGACAGACGTGAGAGGAGTGCAAATAGCAGAGAGTGATGTCATCTGTATTTGTCATTCTTGGAGGCCTCTTGTCGATGCAACGGACAAAAGTAAACTTGTGTCAGCAACTTCGTCCTGCATTTTCAATCAATTCTGTCATCTAACTAAATTTTGTTGTGAGCCACATTAATTTGTTTAAATCTAACTTATCAGTCGTGACGTATCCATTCTGAGCATGTCATTTCCAGCATTGGGGAGTAGTGAACGACAAATAATGAGATGAGTAGATTAACTATATTTTGCTGAAGCGAAATACAGTAAGTATTAAGTACATTCAGATTTGCAGCATGACTCAAGTAGGAGGAGGAGTTAACAACGGAAACTACAAACCTTACTGGACCATGAAAGCAAAGAAATATTTTTTCTAAAATTTAATTCAAAAGTACAAAAAACATTAAGGTAGAGAAATATATAATTAAAATGGTAGATAGAATGAAGAAATGACAGTTCTGACATCCTGGTGTCGGCTGTATGTATTGTGCTGTAGAGACATCTACTGAAGTTAACATACTATCCAGCGAGGTTAGTGATCAAAAACTGCTGTGCTAACTGACTGCTAGCTGCATGGCTAATTGAGCTAACTAGCTAACAGCAGCTACAGTAGTTAGCAGCATTTATAAGTTGCTCTTGTGATATACTGTCCTGTTTGATTATGAATTGGACAGGCGACCATTTGTTACATATTGCATCTTGAACCATTGCTTCTCTGCTGCTCTAAGCTGACACTCCTTGCAGTTTCATTTTTTGGTTTATGTATGAGCTCTGAAAAAGTGACACTTTTTGCAGTCATTGTTTTTTTTTCCAGCAATTGAATGTTTTGTATAAAATGTTGTTGACATTTCAAATAATTACAGTACATTTGTCAATTTGATCATTTAAAAAAGTAGTTGAAAGTACTTCTAAGTAGCTGGAGTTAACCAAACTAGATTTCTCCCTTGGGTGGCCTTATTGTCGTTCAATTTCAATTTTAAGTACGTAGCCCACCTGACATTGTTTATTTCCAGGCAACACGGAAGCTATAGTAATGGTTGCTATGAGAAGCTTAATGTTTTTCAGGATTAGAGTTAATGTAGGGGTTGTTATTTTTGTGTATTACTGTATTACAGGCGGAAACAAAAGTTTGCAGAAGAAATTCAGACACAGAACTTTAATATTTACAATATTTATGAGGTAATGATACAAACTTAGAAAATATTGATCTTTTTCCATAACTGAATAAACATTAAATGTTCTCAGAGGGAAGTAAGGTCCCTGAACACTGTTTGAAGCTAGAAAGGTGGCCGGGTATGCCAAATATGAACAAAATAAAACAGTATGAAATAGTGTTGTCCTTTAAGGTCAGTCTGTTCGTTCAGTTTATTTAGTCAGTCTCCCCCAAAACTACATAGTGAACCTTTAATGGTCCTTTAAATCTATTTAAATCACTGAACAAATCTGAGATGTGGGTGTTGACTCTGAGGTCTGAAACCAGGCTAAAATTTGCTGCTGTTAAAGGATAAGTACGGTTAATTACAACTTGGATCTTATTTTGGTGAGTTTTGGCCATAGTTTCTATCAATTATTATGCTCATCAAGTTAAAAATTGAGGATGTCTGATGGGTTGGAGTGCCCAGGTTGGACCAATTTATTTGTAAGAGAAAACAATCATGAAATAAATTGTTAGCCAAAATCCACCACTGTCTGAGCAATGCAGGGTAACTACCAAAGTTAGGGGTGAACTCACTTTCAGTTTTACCTCCAAACAAAAGTGTTTATACTTTATAATCTGAATTAGCAGTTTGGTTTGTTTACCACCAACACTTCCAAACAACCAACTGAGCACAGCAACCGAAAACAGCCTTACAGTTTAAATAAATGAGGAGGTGAATGTGACTGTCATAGCTGGATCCCTTTTTGTTTCCCTTGCATGTGAGCAGCTCCAGTGGAAAATGATAAAACATTCTCATCGGATGTGAGGAGCTCATAGGAGCTAATGGGCCGAGCGTAATTCAGCACAGACTCGCTGCCATTTCTCACACGTTTCAAAGTCATGTTCATGCGATGCTGCTTCACAAAGCTTGTAAAGTACTGACTGAGAGACATCACAAGAGATGACATCAGATTCTAACGTGTAACGGTTTACCCGACAGGATTGCACACGAACGAACACCTGAAACCAGGTATAACTGATGTGAGAAGGGTTCCCTCTGCCTCTGAGGGACTGGGAATAACATTAGCCGGTATATACTGTACAACATAAGGCCATTAAAGTGTTAGGGGTCATGATGCTGCAGACAGGATGAGCGAATCTGTAAGTGGATATCCTTGATGTGTTTGTGTGTTGAGGAGAGGGCAGACGAGAAAAGAAGAGAAGAGAAGATAGGAGAAGAGAAGAGAAGAGAAGAGAAGAGAAGAGAAGAGAAGAGAAGAGAAGAGAAGAGAAGAGAAGAGAAGAGGTCTTACTGGCTTTGAGCAGTATTTCAGTTGCTTGTTGCTGAACTCGGTCTCTGGCCGCCTCGAGTTCACACTCCGCTTCCTTCTGACGGATCTCCACAATCTCTGAGTTCTGGGTAACCTCCTCCAGCTGCTTGGTTAAGTCCTGGAGTGGAATCAAACCAACACAGAAAACTCTGTTAGCAGCCATACCTGACTTCCATGAGAAACATTACCTGGAAGGGAACAAATCAAGCCCTCTGCTTTCTGGGAGCTATTTTGTGAGTTTTGGCTCAGTGCTGAGCTGTCCGGCTCTGTTCTGTTCTCTCACAGCATTATTTTGGGTTTCAGCCGGCGATTGATTTTTTGAGAAAAAGCTCTGAAAACATTACCTGGTTAGCACCAAATAAAGGAGCAAACACCGTTACTGCTGGTGAACAGAGCCAGATTTAAGTGGGAAAAGAGATTTACTCAATAGTTGCACATGTTAATTTGTGGTTATGATGCTTTTTGCAAGCTCATATTCATTAGACCTCGAAGGGATACTCAATTCTTCAGGCTGATGCCGATACTGCTATAGGGAGTGAGAAAATTCTGATAACGATTTATCGGCTGATAGGCACACAAACAACAAAGATATGTAACGCAGGAAGGATATTTTACAGTTTAACACATATCCCTGCACTAAAACAGCAAACTTCCCTGGGAATTAAGCAATTACAAATAACCCCAAGCATCTTTTTCCAACTTATGATCTCACAAAAATAAGGATTCATATCGGAGTATATCAACCAGCAAATACACTGATATGATAGATTTGTCATAGACGATTATCAACTTACTGATATATGGCAGTCAGCTCTAGTATTCATATTCTTGGTTTTACCTGTGACCTCTATGAATTTAGAAAAGTTAGTGATGTGGTTTGACGGGAATTAAGTCAATGTTTGTCACACTTTATAATTTTTGGGCGATGTACCTGTTATCGATTATGCAGCTGCTGCAAGTTCATAGTTTTGTATTCTGTCATGAGATTTCCCATCTGACCGTCAGACATCTAATACGGTAAATGCATTTTGATCTATCATTTTTATGATGAAAAAAAAAAAGAATTATGTGGATCAGTACATCCATATTTGAAGCATCTTTGGGACTTTGACAGGATGATGGATGGAGGTAGAATAAAAATGCAGTTCTTGGTCCGGAGCAGAAAACTGTTGTGAGCTTCAGATGTACAAATAAAAATATAGAGCCAATGGGATGAAGGAAACATCCTGCTGCTCCTGAATGATACATTTAACCTGAGTTAAAAAAAAAACAAAAAAAAAAACTGGTTTATGTTAGTGTTACAATTTTGTTGTAGTTGCATACATTTTTCGTTGTGTATCTCGGGTCACCCCAGCTAGTTTGTCAAACTTACAGAACAAAGCATATTGGTGGCATATTACTAATACTGAAGATCAGGACTGTAAATCCTGACTGCTGCTCAATTAATGAGAAGTAGACTTCAGGGAGGGATTTGACGTGCACACATCAACAAACACACAGACACGGTCACGCAGTATAGTAGCTGTGTGGTTTAGCACTCGGTAAGAACTCATGAGAGGCAATTTCACATCTTTCAATCCCATCAAGCAGGCTGCCTCAAACTTAATTACTGCCGCTACGGCTAAGACAAAGAAACCTCAGTCTGATAATAACCACAGAGGAGTCACACACAAATTAGATGTGATGTGTGTGTGTGTGTGTGTGTGTGTGTGTGTGTGTGTGTGTGTGCGTGCGTGCGCGCGTGCTTACGTGCGTGTGTGCGTGTGTGTGTGTGCTGATTTCCCTGATGAGCCCATGGCAGGTAGCTGTTCTATGTGACCGCGAGGTTAAATGAGAGATCTGTAAAGGGAGAGTGTGTGTATGTGTGTGTGTGTGTGTGTGGGCTTCATCCATCTTTTACATCTTTGTCAGGACCAACTCAGGTTTTTGAAGCCTCGAGGGTGATACATTTTTTCATACAAGAGGACATTTTGTTCATTCCTCTCCTCTTCAGCGTCAGTTTGAGAATTAAGACTTGTTTTTATTGAATTTTAGGGTTAAAGTTACAACTAGATCAAGGTCACAGTCAGGGTCGTTTTGATGGTGAAGGTTATTATTATGTCAGCGAAGGTTCCTCACAAGTGCAGTGTGTTCTTGTTTGTCTGTCTTTGTGGGGGCCAGTTTGAGCCTAGGATCTTAAAGCGGCCTCTAGTCAAATGTATTTGAATGTATGTTTGAGCTTCAGTGCTTGGAAAGATGTAATCCAATCAGCCAAAACATCCAAACCACTGACAGGTAGACTGAATATCACTGATAATCTCTCTACAGTGCAATGTTCAGCTAGCAAACCTTGTGTCCTGGCATTTATATAGATGTCTTCTGACACATGACACCCATCTAGACACTGCTGGACCAAGTGCACCCCCTCACGGTTGCAGCATTATCTGATGGCAGTGGACCCCTAGCGGGACAATGCATACAGCCACACCACAAAAACACTTCAGGGGTAGTAGGGTAACCCAAGAAATTGTTGTCTGTTGAGTTTCCACAATCCTGCCGTGTTTCCCTGTTCCTGCCGTTGGTCCTTAATAAACTTCATCCACTGATGTTTCTGCCTGCTGTCTGATGCTGTCCAACTTCTTTGCCCTCGTTCTGAGAGTAAGATTTCAGAAATATGGACAAAATGAACATAGAGTCAAATCTAGCATTAATGAGCCTTTACTGATGACAGGCTTGTCTGGAGTTAATGATGTTTCAGAACCGCAGGTTGAAATTACATTTCCTACAGATTCTTTACAATGATAGTCCCCTTTTGAGCGTTTATTATGACATGCCAAAATCAGGAAACGTTGGGTCTGGACCTGGAGGCAGGTTGGGCGCAACATGGTCCCGCTCAGGAAATGTCCATCTCGGGTTTAGCGCAGCAACACTCGGCACTGTTAAGCTGGTAATGGAATATGTATGTTGTTGTATGCTATGTTAGAACCAATTTGGGTTTTAAAGTACAAGATTTTAGGAAAAGTTGGTATATACTTATCTTCAATAAGTCTGGCATTACTATAAGACTATTTGTTCCCACTGAAGAGCTTCCCACTAAAAGAAGAATCAAATTGTTGCAGACATTTAGTCATCATCTCTGATTCACCTCTACTCATATTTAAACACTGAACGAGCAACACACAGATGCTCACACACACTGAGCCTCAGTTCTGTCAATCATCCTTATTGGACCTGGCTGAATCCTGCGCTGCCATTTAAATATAAAAAGGCCTCGGAAACTCAATGATTTATTGTTTTATCTCACTAAAAGCTTCCAACAACCAGTCCAGATACCAAAGAGTGAAGTATTTAGTGACAGCGGCAATTTAACATAGCTTCAGTGAAGTATCTCACTTGGGGGATGATTTGTAATTTTTGGCGTGCACATTTCAACGGACGCTTGTGAAGAGTCAGCCATTAATTACGTCTGCCTCAGTTACTGCGAGCCATCATTTGCTTGCATTTCTGCGGTGATTTGCCTCCTAAATCACGAGCTGAAGGAGGAACGACGGTGAACACTGAAGCAAGAAAGCATCCTGACACTGAGCACAAGTGTTCCATTTGATGCTACTATTTCTACCCATGGTGCAGTAATTATGTCTTCCTGTGACGGGGGAACATTTTGATTTGGTGCAAGGTTTTAATTTTCCACTACGAGAAAGAAATTTAGCGAAGAGAGTCTAAAAATGTCTGCGTGCTTGAGCAGGATGCAGCGGAAAAACCAAATGTACTATAACTTTAGGCAAGTGTAATAATGAGACGTGTATTGTTATTATCAAACTGAAGATTAAAACATGTGCTGTGAGCTTGTTAAGGTTAATTTAAAATCTATTATCTCTCAACAATGAACTCACAGCAGGAGCAGAACGATTAAGGGATGTGCTCATAGACTGGGGTAGAGATAATTGTGATATTACCTCTGAAACAATACATAAAACACATCAGCTATGTACTGTATGAAGACTGAAGAAGAGCAGGACCAAACTGCTTCTACTCTCTGATATCTGTTTTTTCTTAAATCTTGTACTAAATCTAGGGGAGCTGTCAAGTAGAGTTGGTGTCCAGCTCTCCGCTCTGTCTCTCTCTTGTTGTTTCTTTATCTGGGTTACACTTAATTGCTCTGATAACTACAGTAATGAAATTATTAACTCCAGGCACACCAACCACCGCTGACCTTGATCATATTCTCAGTAATACCGACAGGGTGGGGGTGTGTGGGGGCTAGGAACCCTCCTCTGTGCAATCAGTGATAATTTCACACAAACTTCCGAGCACTACCATCACAACAAAATAGACCTACTTAAGCAATTCCCCCGGAGCACATGTCAACTTTATTTTCAACGGTAGTGATAATCGTGTGCTCCTCGCAGGGATCAGGAAGCAGAATTTTAAAAAGGAGACGAACACAGCATTTCTATGTTTGCCCTTCACAAAGTGCAAAGGAAGGTGGAGTGAGGGGAAAATATTCCACACTTAAATGGCTGCTGAAAAAAAATACTCGATGGCAATCAGAACTAGACACCATCAAGTTTCAAATGTGGGCAACTCTGATTTAGATTCAACATGCTGGCAGGCTGTGGCACACAAGACCGACTTAAAAACAAATAATAAATAACACGGAAGTCAGCAGCACTGTAGGACTCGAAGTAAGATAAAAAAGTACAGAATACACCTGAACAACATTTGTATCATTTGATTTTCATCAAGTATATCCCTGATATTAAGCTCCACCTTTAAGGTCTTAAAGGCCTTGTATAGTTTTCTTACAAACAAACTGAAGTTAATTTTATATTTTGTGTTAATAACCATAACTTACTGTGTGTATCTGTGAGGTCAAACATACTGATCGCATCTCCTTCTCATAAAACATTCACAGTATTTTACTATTTTATGCCTTGTGTGTATTAATGTGTTCTTCACGTGTTTACCACCACCACCTTTTAGTCAGAGGAAAAAAGTGAAATTGGTGGGTGTGATGTGTATCTTGTTATTCGTGTGCTTGTACATGTTGACATTAGAAAACAGCAGGTAAAAATATGCTACTGATTGTCAAATGCTCCCCAGGGAACTTCAAAGTTATCAGTATTGATGCACTGCAAATACTGGATTAGTTAACATTTTTAGATAATAACTAGAGATCATTTTGTGAAGAGACACAAGTCATAATGTCAGTCAACATGTTAATGTTCTGACCCATGACGACTCAGTATTTACTACGTTATTACATGAGTACTCAGTACTTATGGGTCGGACTACACCCATCTTCGAACTCAACCTTTACTTTGAATCTAAACCACGCACTTGTGATGGTCTCATGATGACAAATGGACAGACGGACAGACAGACATATAAACACCTGGCAAAATACTCAAAATTGCTACACAAGTTCTATGTGTTTGACTTTTATGTTTTCAGCTCAAAAAGCTGTCAAAACATACTCAAAGTACCATTTTCTGTTCTCACCATGTGTGGAGTTTTTAATGACAGTGACAAAAACAGGGAGGTAATTAAATTTCTGAACGGTGGTGAACATCAGAAAATAAACTCTGACTCAGACATCTTCTTGAACATCTTCTTTCTGTGATTAAAGCTGTGAATTATGAACACCTGCAATGTTCCCAATTTTATCTCATTTAATCCCACACACTCATTTTATTCTACATGCCTGTTTCATCGTGTTACAGAGGACAAATTTTGTGGGCTGTCCGTAAAAAATACATCAGAAAATGGCCAATCATGGACTTTATTAGATTAAATTACAAGGCGTTCTGACACTATTTCTCTGATGCTGTCCAGTTATAGCAGAGTCATGATGGAGATGTGTTTGAATCAGCTGCTCTGGGTTCAGACTCACCTTCACATTGCTCTCTGAGGCGTTGAGTGACGACTGAAGCTTGTAGGACTTCTCCCGGTTCTCCCGGGCTTCATCCGACACCCGGGCCAGCTCGGCCCTCAGTTTGCCGAGGGTCTTCTGGAGTGCTGCCTCCTGAGTCTGAAATTCCCGCCGCAGCTCGGCCTCGGTGCGTTTCCATGCCAACAGGTTATCAGCGGTCAACTGCTGAGTTCTCTTCATAGCCTCCAGCTCGCGCTCATAAAAGGCCTGAGCCTGTAGACAGATGGACTGGTGTGTCAATCATCCAAACAGATTAATGGAGGAATACATACTGACTTTTTATACCAACTTTTCCCTGTTTTTTCTGCTCCATGTTGGATGGTTTGAGGAGCTTTCTCATCAAAATGCAATCCAGTGCAAAGATAATGAAAGCAAGTAAAAGCTGAAGCCAAGATGAATTGGCTGACAGTGTTCACTGTCAGTGAGGACAGCTTTTATTGAAATTAATAGCCTCTAAATGCAGTACTTAAACTGCTGTTCTGCATTCGGTCTGCACTTTCAGCAAGGTCAAGATTATAGCGCCAACAAATGTAATCTTCATGCTTTTCAACCAGTACTCAGCCAAGAACACTGAGAAAAACTGTGATTCACTTTGTTTCATCATTGTAATATCAAAAAAAGTGAAGTAAATAACGATGATTATTAATATTTTACTGATCGTAGATATAATGTGGGTGCTTATGTGTTGTCATTCACAGTATTATTCTTGCTAATTCATTGTTTTTTTGTTTTTTCTGGTTGGTTTCCATAAAGAATAGCTTCTGCCATACACTACCATATATGACAGTACATGACTTTACTCAAATTTGTTATTCAACAACATCTAAAAACAGATCTCCAGAAGAATTTCAGTGATTTTTAGGGTTAAGGATGGATTAAAAAGCAGGAACCTAACGTGAAGTGTGAGGTTTGAGGCACAGGTTTCAAAGAAGAAGTACATGACTAATTTCCCCTCAATTCAAAACAACATTTGCACAGAAAGGTGCACATTTGCTAAAGTTAATCATCTGATTCTGTGCAGGTCAGACTGCACCATCATTTAATTTGACTTTATAACTATACCTGCACAGATGTCACCACAGCCTCATATCCTCCATCTTCTCTACAGTACTGTACCTTGCTAAGTTTGGCCTCGTACTCCTCCACCAGCCTCTTCTTGTCCTGTTTCAGCTCCTCCACCCGCTCCGTCAGAGAATCCACCTGCGACACATCAGCACAGCATGAGAAGGACAGCTCATGGTCGGGAAAGTTTAGAGCGATCAAAGAACAGAGAGGCTGTCTTAAGGTATGTTCTGTTCCACAGTGAGCGTAAACAGTACTCCCTACTCCCTGCTCAGTGAATGTCGGTCTCGGGGAACTTCACTCAACAAAGTGTCTCCACTCACAACTCAGAACACTGTGCAACCTCACCAAAGCAGACATCGCCTCCTTTGCGTGCTACCCCAGAAACGTAAATACCTTGAATACCTGTCGCTGCTACTGTGAAAATGTTACACTTCTGAAATAAAATATTAAATACATGTGTTTGATTGAGCTCTATGTAACAATATACATGTATTAATGACTTTTTTTTATTGGCAATATTTGAGCTGATTGTTACATGACAATAAGACCTTCCCCGTCTCTCCCTGTTGCCTATATAACACCGAGGATGATATGTGGAAACTGTTTAATACTGCTTATCTGTGGATTTCTCTGAAGGACTCGATCACAACAGTCTGAAAAACGCGACTTTATCCGCACTCTCCAGTGTCTCCTCTCAGTGCCTCTCTCCACTCTGCTCACAGAGGGCAACAGTAGCTTGAGTTAAGTTTAGTTCAGATGTTTTTCAGAGGTTGAGTCTGCTAACACAAACTAACAACTGGCGCCCAGCACAACTCAGAAGTTACACAGAGTCCCTTTAACCAAAACTGAATGATTCTATTCATTTGCAAGATGCACCATATTATTGTAGTGTATTATTTCCTAAAAATATTAATGTTATGTAGATTACTTTCAGATTATTACCATTTATGTTTATATTATATTGTCTTTGATAATCATGAATAGTGCATGAAATTAATGGTAGGTTTCTTACACCCTGCTGTTGTCACTATTGTCAAACCAACACTTCTAAGGTAAAACAAGGGAATGTAGGCCAACAGTATCTGGTTTTCAGATTAATTGTTTCATAGATCATTTGAGCTCTGTTGTTTTAAAGGTAACTACAATCAAATATTACCAATAATGAGAATGTGAGCTACAGTTACTGATGGGTAATCTTGCTTGTCCAATTCTGTTGAACTGATGAGATCCAGATCCAGATCTTCATGCAAATTTCCCTGAGAATATTTACTCAATTACTGTACTGGAGTTTGTTTTACTACTTGAGAAGCTCCATTTTCTGCTACTTTATACTTTGATTTCACTACATTTCGGAGGCAAATATTGTACTCACTACACATTTTTTTGATAACTTTATTTATTGATTACTGCAGATTGGATGTTGCATCACAGCAGAAGTAGTGCAGTTTTAAATTAATTTCTATCATTGTGATGGGATTTTTATAAAACTGGATAACTGGAATAATGCTCGTAATATCAGACATGATAACTGCTAGTAGTATATAATCCATAGTAAAGGGTGGGTCCACACATACTGTACATGGAAATATATATATTTTTACTTTTAAGTACATTTATTGTCAGAAAGTGTCTTTTGATATTGAACTTCATTTAATATCAATTATTTTAAGACAAGTTCTGTTAACATGGTGACCTTTTACATTCACCTTTGGCTACTTTTACAACACTGCCTACAGTTTGGAATATATCTTAACATGGCTGAGTACCCTGCGCAGTCCACTTCTCAGGGAACTACGAGGCGATCAGAAGGCTGGCTGAGTGATTCGGTGTTCAGAGATAAAACTACTTGTAATGTGTGTAGAGTTTCCTCACACCCCGCTGGTTTAATGGCAGAGACGTTCCATAAAAACGTGTTTGAGCTGCTGTGCTCAGTCGAGTAGATGTAGAAGGTTAATTCGCCGGCTTGTACAGAAACAGTTAATGCCATAATAATCACTGCTGTCCCACTTTCTCCCTGTAGTGATGCAGTTTGTTGCTTCGGCTTTCAGGAGCTGCTCCACTTTCGCAGTTGTTAGTGTGTTACCTCGGCTTTATGAAGCTGTCCCAGTTTCTCCTGGTCTTTGCTGTAGTTTGCGTTCTGACTCTGGTGGCTGCGGAGGAGCTCCTGGACCTCCTGTCTGTGTTGCGCCTTCAGCTCCTCCAGAGCCACCTTCTTCTCCTGCTCGAACTGGTTCTGGGCCGAGCTGAATGTGCGCAGCTTCTCCTCGAAGGACCGCCGCATCTCCTCCACCTCCCTCGACATGGACACCACTCGCTGCGTGTGCTGCCAGAAGACCACAGGGAGGAAAGACTGAGCGGATAGGAAGATTGATTTATGGGTTTGTAGGTTTTCCCGCACCACGGGTAAACTTTTTAAAAAGCTTTCAGCCAGCTGGTGATTTACTGGCTCTGGGGAATTTGACCTTCTGGGTGCTCTAATTTAACACTGAAAAACCAGCAAACACACCGAGCAGAAATGAGAACAGTAAAAATCTTAGAAGTCATATCTAAATATAACAGGGTACAACATCATGTAGCACTGATGTAGCACAGCAGCCTGGTTAGAATGATTCTATAGTGCCTGTCTGGAAGCTTCCCTCTAGTCCAAGACAATAAATAACAACAAAAGTCTAAAAAAGTTCAAACAAAATAGCAAAAAAAGTATAACTGCATCTGTCTTTACATGATACCATATAGACCATATTGACAAAGCACTCATTTTCGACTGAGAGTGCATTCCAGGTTGCAATTTGTAGCTCTATATGTAAAGAATTTGATATATTGATATCATTTCAACTGAAAAGATGATGGATAAGCAAAGTCTAGAGGGTCATCAAGACATATTTCGTGGTAAAAGAACATATATTATTTCATTCAAGCATTTCCTAGCTAACAACACCACTTTATCACATCCAGAATGTTTTACTTCAAAGCTCAAATTAATGTGTCCAATCATCAACCAAATAATTTCTAGACCTGATACAACTATATTAATAAAACACAGAACAATTTGGTTTGTAAGAAAGTTCAAACTGGTGGATATATTAATTTTTAAAAATAAAATATTCTTTGTGACAGTAAAAATATTATTTTTGATCTATTCTATTACTGTTATCATACTCAAATGAATAAATGTTGCACATCTCTGTTTATCCAGTTAAAAAGAAATGAATGGTAAGGCTGATAATATAAAAAGAATCACAAAAATGCCGAAATTCAGCTCTGAGAACTAAACTTCAGTACAGATATGATTTTGCAGGGTCCCATGAATCTATTAAAGGTTTTTACGTGCATTTTTTTCAAGATAATTAATGACATGAACAGGGATGTCCTTGGTGTGTTGGTATGGAAAGACCCATCTGTCGTCTGGCCGACGGAGATGCATAAATTTGCCTACATGAAAATGAAGGTGTGTTAATTCTTATCTAGATACAAGACAAGAAAATAACGAGAGAAAATGCGGACTAAAGAAGCCCAGATTTTACTGCTACTGCTACACAGCAAGACAAAGGTTCAGACAAACGCAGAGTGCAGTAATGCTGACCGACAAGAGAGACTCTCAGCCTCACAGCAGGGGACAGAAACAGACATTAGTACTGATTACCTGCAGCTGTGACATCATGCCGGGCACAGCTCACACACACACACACAGACACACACATTCTTAAACTCACTGACACACAAACTGTCTACCTGAGCCTCAGTGCAAAGCTGCATGTCCTCAACCCTCTGGCGGTAGCTCTCGAACTCGGCCAGCGCCTGCCTCTTCATCCTCTCGTGGAGCTCCATGGACTCCTCCAGAGACTGGATCCGCCTCTTCAGGTCCATCTCATCGCTGATCTTGCTCTTGTACTGGAGCAAGCATGGAGGGCTCCATTAGGCTCATTCTCCAAATGTGTTCGTTTAATAACAGAAAGTAATGACCAGTATCTGGATAGAGCTTCAACGATTCATCAAGTACTTGTCAACTGTCACATCAATCACCAACTGTTTTGATAATTGTTATTGTTATGTTATTCTTAAAATTCTATGATTCCTACTTCTTAAATATGAAAACTTTCTGTTTAATTTACTCCTCTATGAGAATAAACTGAACATCTCTGGTTTATGGACAAAAAGAAGACATTTGAGGATATCATCTTGAGCTTTAGGAAACACTCACTGACATTTTTCACCAATTTATGACATTTTATAGACCCAGCAACTAGTTTTATCATGTATTCTGCCAACAAAAAAACTACAGAGAAAAAAAAAGACAGACAATATACATTATAAGTATTAATATTACAATACTATAAATATAAAAGTCTCCTTGACGACTGTTAATAAACAGCATTGATTTTGGCCTGAGGTCCGGCCTTGAGTCAGCTCATTATGTTAAATAACGTTGAAGATTCAAAGATTAAATAAGTACATCCAGTTCTGCTCGATTCACCGTGTTTCATTGAAGGCACAACAGCGAAGCTTCCCTGAAGGCAGACTTTGTGTGGACGTGTAGCACGTGAATGTCTGGCCCTATATGTTTAGCTGTTCAGGTTTAGTCACATTGCCTCCAGGAGCGATGACATATAGATTTAAATAATTAATATTCAGATGACTAAATATGGATGAGTTCCTTTTATAGTGCGATCGCAGCTCTCTGGTGGATTAGCTGCCATGTGATTGTGTAGTAGATCAGCGTACAGCAGCGATACACAGGTCTAAGATACACAGTGAAACTGTTTAATCGTGACCGACTGACACGAATGCGACCGCAGCTAGCCCCCTCGACTGTCTAAAGATATTTATAACTCCTGTGTCAGTCACTCTTATAGTAAAACTGTAATATGCATGTATTCATTTATTCCTCACAAGAAGCAGAGATTGATTACATTACTTATTTAAATTAATTTTCCTTTCCTCCAACAATACTGCTTCCACTTGTCACAGCTCCCTTTCAACTAATTGTTCAGACTAAATATCGACAGTGTCCTAAACAGTAAATGATTTCTTTTAATTGTAGGACATGTGATTTAACTTGGAAAGCATCAGCAAGACGTCAGTGTGTAAATGATAAAACATAGAGGGTATAAACCAGTAATATCTTCTCCCGGGTCTCGGACAGAATCTGCTGCACCTCCTCTTCATGAGCCTCCTTCAGAGTAGCGATGGCTGCCTCGTGTTCATCATTTTTCGTGTTCAGTGCATAGATAACCTGCAGCAGAGAGGAGAGAAACCCATTAGCTGTGAGACACAATCATAATCAGGAGTTATTGCAGTATCAAACCTGGCCAGAGATGGAGTGCACCTCTCACGGCTCGGGTTCAAACAACACAGACAATGCGAGCCTGCTGTGTGATGATGAATGTTTTTCAAAGATTAAAGAGGACACCGGAACATCAAAACGCGAGTGTAAAGCAAAGAGATCTGGAGAGGGCACGAAAGTTGATACTGAACAGCCAACACTTTCATATTTCTTCTATTTAGGAGAGAAACGCTTTGTAGTGTGGCTGGTAGTATATACAAAGAGTGTGAGAATGCCATGAAACTTCATTTTCCGTGTCAACATTTTTATGATTTTAAATTAATAAATTTAAGATATTTGCCATGTCCAAATGCTTGTTTTGTTTATCTCTGTGTAAGAATTCTGACCTTTGGTTCCAGGTTCTAACAAGTTTTGTGAGCCAATAGTATAACACCGTCCGTATCACGTGGTATCTGCGTTTTGTCAGCGATGAGGAGTCTTGGTAGTTGCCAGTTTGTGGGGGGGAAAAAAACGTAATTATGGCTGAATGCTACAGTAGTCGCCCATACTGCTGGCTAACATTAGCAAAGTTAACGAATATTCAATATAACACACCAAAAACACTTATACCTATCACATGAATGCTACATGTGTGCCAAGATGTATAAAACGTTCATGTTTTTGATAGAGATGCACCGATCCAGTTTTTTCCGATCCAATCCCGATACCGATACCTGGACTGAGCGTATCGGCCGATACCCGATACCGATCCGATACCATTGTTGAATTAATAATAAACTGTATACCTTCCACCATGTGAAAGGAACTAAAGGCACCAGACTTTCCTAACTAAGACAAAATAATCAAACAGTTACCGAACATTGTAAACACGTGTAACATTAATAATAATAATAATACTACTACTAATAATAATAATAATAATATTAATACATTTAATTTATATAGCGCCTGTCAGGGTACCCAAGGACACACGTAACAAAGAATGAATGTAGCGCCTGTCAGTCAGCACGGAGGGAACATTAGCACTGAAGTCAGTAGCACCGTCCGTAAACAAACTAGCGTCTGGAGGCTCCGTGCACACAGCGGGGGCGACCATCCAGCATCGCTGCGAGCCGGGGAGACCGCAGCAGCAGAGGAGGAGACAAAGCAGCCCGGCGGTGAATAACCCTGAGGTCGTGGTGGAGGGAGGACCAACGAAGCAACGATGGAAAGCCCACAGAGTACTGAGTACGTCGGTTTGAAAGTTAGCGTTGCTAGGCTAACAGCTGATGGCGGGGCTACTAGCTAAACCTATACATAGCAGCTGAACCTGAGAATAAACTAATAAAGAGTTGGTCAAACAACAACTTGCGCTCTTCCAGCATGCGACACACTGACGCTGACGAATGACGTAACATGTGCTGCGACGGCGAAAAAAAAAAAAAAACTGGTAAAAACTGGAAAAAACTGGACCCGTGGATCTGTTTCATTTTACCGATCCCGATCCAGCCGTTCTGTCAGTATCGAGGCCGATATCCGATCGGTGCACCCCTAGTTTTTGACAAATGTTGGTCACGGTCCTGAATTTCAGTTTTGTGATTTCTGGCTTTACTTGTGTTATACTTTCCACTTCCTGTATTTCTCCCGCCCTTTTTTCTGTGTACAAGTGTGTTTCGTTTGGTAAGTAGCCCCTGTGTATTAAGGTCTTTGTTTTTCCCTGAAGGTAAACATCCACAGGATACATTTCATGCCTCCCTTTTACAGTCTGTGTAGGAACCCATGCGATGCATTTTGGTAGTGTTGCCTTGTGTTTCAACAGAGCGCAGTAACGCGCTTGTATGTAGAATTCTGGCTACTTTATATAAATCAGGGGCATCCAGTGTAATGCGACGCCTCTGGAAACTCCTGAAACACTATAAAAAAACTAAACATTCTGGAGTTAAAATCTGTTGAGACAGATTAGGCAAATGCACAGCTTGTTTTCTGGCCTTAAATGTTCAGAAACACATTTCGCTGAGCTATTTTTTTAATACAAGGGAAGGTTTCCAGAGCAGCAGCCCAAGTGCGGTATTCGTTCTGTCAGGTAAAGCTTTCAGCTTTCGTTGGTTCGTTTGTGTTTCTGATCTGTTTCCTGGTTCTGTGTCCTCTACTGTCTTTTCCTGTGTTGCTGCCCATACACTATACACACTTTTTTTTTTTTTGCACTCTTGGATTCCTGATTTGTTGCCAGATTTTTATTGCCTGCTCTTTTGTTTCTGTGGACTGCAGCTTTAGCTGATAAATGCTCACCTTTTGTCTTTCAACCTGTCCCTGTGTATTGCGTTTATTTCCAGGACAACACGACAATTTCATTTCATAAAAAGAAGCCGGGATCTAAGAAATATTTTGGCAAACTATAGAAAACGCTTGACACACTACATAAATTATTCTTTCCATTTTTTTTCTTCAATTCAGCTTATAGATCAAATGAAATGAAACAAAGTTGGGGGAGAAATGCAAATTACTGGCATGTTATAATGCTATTGCATTGCAAATGAGCAAAGATGACAAGTACAGCTTGAGCTGTGGTATAGAGCTGGTGTAGAGCCGCATACAGTATATGTGGTGCAAGCCTGGATATTTCCAGTATTAGCTCGGAAGCATCAGCGGTGCCCCACGGTTATAAATTATAAATTGGCGGATGCCTTGTATTGCTGGGGATAAAAATAACACAAGCAAACTGTTGTGCATGAGATTGACCTTTAAATCCATCCCAAAAATACATGCAGCCATCCAGAGAGTTATAATCTGACAGCACAGTGATCCCCTGCTCACAGGCAGCACAGAGAGAGGCGGAGAGGACAGAAATGGGTTTTTCACTTCCACATGAAAAACCATGAGATTCTCTCCCTCCTTCTTTCCCTGCCGTGAGAAACAAAGCGATGTGTTGCCTCTTTGAAAAAATCAAGTCAATAATTCAGAACATTGAACTGCGCGATGGCGCTAAAGAGCCTTTGTTTACATTGCACCAAAGCCCGTCAACGGAATGAGAAAAGAGAGAGCGGAGGAGAGAGGAGGGAAGAGAAGGAGGGCAAAAGCTTTCTTTGAAACAATGATATCCACTTTTTATGCCTTGCCATGCCTTCTTGAGAGATGAAAGGATTTGGTTTGACAAGTGGTCATGTTTCTCAAATTCCGACTCATCTAAACCCTCAGAACACACACACACACACACACACACACACACACACACACACACACACACACACACACACACACACACATTCTCTCTGTTTTTGCTCACAGCCCCAGAGCTCAGTAAGAGAAATGAATACACTTTAGAATAAAGAGGTACTCACTGGAGTACACAGGGCACTATGGGAGTTATGCTCTCATTTGATTTTATCGACCTTGTGCTGTGAATATGATCGCCATCCTTTATTTGCTGCTATTCAACACATTTAATATATCTCTTCAGGTGTGATATCTCTTGAAAAATGTTAGTTCAAGCCTTGTATGTTGAGCATAATAACATTTTCATGTATTTCCTTCGCCTCCGTCTCAGCAAAAATTCAGCTTTATCACATATTGTTTTACCCACGTTATTGTGAAACAAGACTTAGCCGTTAGCAGCTGGCTGTTAGCGTCACTATTTCTTGTCAATATTCTGTTGACAAGAAAGTGTGACAATAAGGTAAGAGTTTATAATCCTACCAACAATAAAATGTCCACAGCTATGCTAGCTTCTCTGTGAGGCTGCACTGAGCTAAAAGCTAATATCAGCATGCCAACATTTTCACAGTGACAACGCTAACACAATGGTGTTTAGCTGGTGAAATGCTTCCCATGTTTTTTGTCTTAGTTTACTATGTTCACCCTGTTAGTATATTAACAGGCTAAATTAATAGCTAAATCATGAATGAATGTATAAATGTATAATAGATGTGGATACTGCACATATGCACAGTGGTCGTCCTGCGAGACATGCACCAAATTTGAGGTGAATCATTCACCTTTTCATAAATGCATGAAACTTGGCACACATGTAAAGTTTGGGGCCCTGAACATTAACAGATATCGAGCTATCCCAAAAACGCACAAGGCAGCCATGGCGGCCATTTCACTTTCCAGCATAACTGAATTTGCAATGGCTCCATTTCAAAAAATGTTCAGCCCCCCAAAGTGTATAACTGTACCAAGTTTCGTACTTTTATGTAAAGGTGAACGATTTTTTCCATAACACCTGGAATATGATCCGCATATCCAGGAAGTAAACCTGAAAGCTACAAACTGTTTTGGTGTATGCCCCAGGCGAGCGCATCTCTTTGGACTGAATGGGCGCCATCTTTGGGTTCACTATCTAGTTATATTTAACATCTATGAACTAAACTGAACTGAACTAAAATAAAACCTCCCACTCAACAAAAGTACAGCTGAAGTAGGGTTTCTGAAAGAATTGGTGCTTGTCCTCTTGTCCTGGACTATTTTATTATCAGTATTTCTTGAGTCATCACCAGGACTGACATTTAACAATGAACAATCGTACTCCACCTTCAATACAATAAAAAAATTGACTGACCATTAGAGATTTAAATATGTGGAACTTAACAGAAATCATTATTGTAATTGTCTTGAAATGGAAACACTGGCAGCCACCCAACAGCTATTGAGACATTTCACTTAAAACTACGAATGCCAACCTCTTGGTGGTGCTAGAGGAAAAGTCAGAGGATCACCAGAGTCACTGGGTTTCATCCTCTGAGGAGCATGAATGTCTATACAAAATTTAATGGAAATCCATCCAACAGTGGTTGAAATATTCCAGTCAAGCCCAAAGTAGACCAAGATTTCCATCCCTAGAGTCACACAGCTAGCATAGCTAATAATTCATATTAAGACGTACTGAAGTCAAGAAGATTATTTACACAAGCTAATATCACAACTTCATTCCACAGGGTTTTACAATCTGCACTTTTGGACCTCTCATGTCAAGTCTCTTTCTCTACTCATTCGTGTTCACAACAAACAGGAAATTAAATGTCCGAGATCAGAGGCGAACTGCGAAGCGCCAAATAAAGCTGAGAAAATTCAGTTTGCTCCAAAATAAAACGTCTAAATTATTCAGACAGCTCAGTCTCTCATCAGCTTAGGAAATGAATGGAGCAGACGTAACTGTTAGAGGAGCTAAAATCTCCGCCGCATCCCGAGAGTCATCAGCACACTTCTGCAGATGAAATGCACTAATCATAATGCTGCCGGGTCTGTTGATACACACATGAAAACAGAATAACACACACATACTGTATGTGCACACACATTTATCGAAGTAAACACACAAGGGCAGAGGCTGTTAAGACCCTCATGAACCAATGCACCCGTGTCCAAACTCATCAGCGTAATTTGGCTGACAAATGGTTAGTGTGTTTGTGTGTCTGTGTGTGTATGTGTGTCAGATGCCAGGAAAATGACAATCACTGCCTGAGAGACAAAGGCTGCCAATATTGTCATCATCGTCATCATCATGATGGATCAGCAGATATTGATCTTGCCAGCCCGCAATCTGCCAAAAACAGATATTATTCTAAAGGGAGGTTGCAGACACCAGCCAACATTTGGGGCCAAAAACTCACAAAATCTCAATTTAACCTCTGCAATGAAATGAATTGGAAAATAAACTCTGGTTTTAATGCCAAAAAACCCCCCATAACATTTATACAATTTATATAATACATTATACTATACACCCATCCTGATTTTTGGGGCTCTGTCAGCACTACAATACATACAATTTAGGAGACTTCCTTGCCCTTAACTGATTCTCTCAGGCAGAACTTCCTCTCAGAATCTGCTCTTGTTAAGGCAAAATATAGCCATGAGTAAGTCTTGCCTTAAGGCAGAATTGTGCTTATGTGTCAATGTGTTGAGTGGTTACCTCACCAGTGCACAAAGAGTTCAGTTTATGATTTAACCAAGGAGGCATGCAGTATTGTTCATGTACATTCATTATCATACAATAATACAATATCTAAAGCAAATTAGTTAACATTCTTTCATTCACTTTTTTGGGAGAGGGCAACAATCACAGTGAGGGTAAAGTTTTCAGTTTGTAAAAGTAGGCTGGATTGTTTTCAGCAATACAGGAATATAAGTTGTTACAGTTGTTACAATCTAATTATAGCATGTGACTTCATATTAGGTACAACGGACAGACCTGTTTTCTCTACCTACAAGCCCAGAGACACTATATTTGTGACAGCCGAAGCAGCTGCTGTGATTGTATTGGTATAAGCTCAGCTGTTGGCTGATTATTTCCATACCAACTGCAACCAAACACAAGCACAGCAGATTAACATCAGAGTGAGAAAATGAGTGCTGATGGAGAGGAAATTTAAAAAAAAAGCAGGTCAAAATAGTAGGGAAGTGTTTGTGCCATTTTATTTGTGTGTTATTCATTGTTGTGTTGACATAAATATAACCTGTGTTAATCTTGACAACACCGAAATAAAGAGGTTGAATACAATCTTTTTTTGCCCGCTCTTTGAAAATAATAAAAAATAGGACAAGTCATGAAAAATTCAATATGAAACTTGACTGTTATAGACTTTTCAGTCAAATCACTCAGGCCTAGTTTGTCCCATTTCATGGATGGAGATTTCAATCACTACCCTTTGTAGCACGTTCTGATGGGCAGGGGGGCACTCAAACACACGTGGTAGGGGTGAAAATTGGACATGAGATAGGGCCTAAAACATTAAATAGATCTGAGAGGAAGCACAGAGCCGGGTGAAGATTGTATGTGGTTTCGTAACTATATGCGTCACAGTTCAGATTACACAGACTAATTTACTTCTTTGTTAATAGAGAATATAGATGTGTAGTGGCTTAACTCGAATAAAACAGGCCGTTCCTTTTGGTTTGGCGCACTGGTAGACAGATCTTTAAGTATTACCTATCAATACAGCCCATAGTGAATATATTGTTATACTCAGCATCATGCTGAGAGAGTACAGATCTAAATCAGCTCATAGTTGACCATGGCTGTTCACTGCTCGTTAAATAAACAAATAAGTAAACAGGAAGTAAAAATTTCATCATTCATTCATTGTGAAGTTAAGGTAACCCACTTACTTTAACCTGTTTCATACTTTGCCATGGATACTAAATTTAGTCTTATTCTGTCAAGACTTCCACTGTTTAAGTAATTCATTTTGAACAGCTTGCACAGCTTGAAACAGAGGCTCGCTTTAGATTAATACAACGCTGGTTTGCTGGTAGGCCCACGTCAGTGTGTGCACACTGTCCTAAGGTGTGAGAAAAATGGTAAGGGAGAAAGTGAGCAAGTGTTTCTAGTGGCAGTGATCCTTTCTCATCTCCTCCGGTCGATCGCCTCATGTCCTTGGAGGAGTTTGCATAAATGACAGTGATACCAGGCAGATCGATAAGGTGACAGCGAAATGCCACAAATTTCATCTGTCAGCTGGGAGAAAGTCACAGCTGAGAAACTCACTGAGACTTTTACCAGCAAGCTACAGCTGAGTCCCTTTGCGCTGCTCGATGAAATATGACTCTGCTGTCAAACTCTGTAAAAGACAAAAAAAGATGTCTGTTTTGTGCCTTCTGCTCACTTTTACTTAAACTTTTCAACCTCTATTGTACTTTCCTGGCTTTATGTGACTCTCTCTATACAAACCAACTATATAACCTTCATGAGGATGTTCCAACTTTTGCTTTCTTGTCTCTTGTGCTTCTCTTTGACCTTTTATGCATCTTCATCGTTAGATATGGTACTTGGAGTAGGTAGGAGTGTTGTGAATATTCTGCATTGTACACTTGACTTTGCTTTGTTAAAACAATCCTGAAGAAACCAGGTTCAATAAATGTAGCTATAATCTTTGAATATATTAACCGAAACAGAGAGCTACATTATTTACACAGACAGAGAAGTCAGGCTTGGAGATAAAGACAGAACTGAACAGCCTTTAACTTAAGGGTCATAACTTGCTGTGAAAGACTCTGCTTTATTGCTTTTTAAAAAAAAGAGAAATCATTGTGTTTCATATATTTTCTAGACATGAGTGTCTGGATGGTCTGACTTCTCCTGGGTTAAAATTGAGTGTTTGACCCATTCATTTCTGACCCATTCCCACCTCGACCTCCTTCATACGCTTTTTAAACTACTTCACCTGACTTCCTCCTTTGCTCCTGTCGTAATTAGAGTGACCACTAGAGGTCGCAGCCGAACAGTAAACATGTACAGCATGCCTTGTATTGAGCTGCTTACACAAATGTCACGGCCATGTTTTGGGGGACAGTCTAGAGTATAGGTAAGAGCAAGAGTAAGAAGTAAGAAAGAGTACAGGATTTTGTTGCCCAACAATCAAGAAAATGGAAGTTGATTTTTTAAAATACAAATGAAACAATTTGATGCTCAACAGAAACAGGTTGAAATATTTTTGCAGCACTGGCTTCTTTAAAGAAAATACCACTTCTCACAATATTCCATAAAAAAAAATTGGATGGCCTTGGTTAGAAAGATATTTCTGCAGTGCTTGACATACAAACACTAGAAAATGTCAGGAATCAATGCATCTTACAACTCTCCCAACTATTGTTGATTATACTTTAATGACCAACACTCCAACAAAAAAAGCTTTCGCTCAAGTTTAATCTGAATAAAACATAATCTCTTCAAGTCATTTTAGCAATAATAGTGTTAGGTATGATGGGCAGGATGTTAATCATAACATTTTAATAAGGTACTAAAAGACAAAATTCTGCGGTAATCAGTGCAAAATGTGCTGTTTTATCTTCACTTCTTTAAAACTCTTAAATCTCAAATTTTGTAACTCTAAATTGCTCATCTGCTGATTTTCAGATTTCTTTGTCTGACTTGATACCAAGTCACCAAAGCCAGGAGGACAGGGAGATTCATTTTGGCGTTCTTTGTCTCAGGTTGTAGCGTTATAGGCTGAGATTTACTCAATGTCTGGAGTATTCGGTCCTTTTGTCTGGAATAACTGTGCTAAAGTCAAAAAAATACATGGATCGTCTTATTCCAGGGAAATTGTGGAGTAGTTTGTCAGCACTGGGAGTGCAAACCAAGACTCCTACAGAGTACATCAAAAAAAAGCATTTAAAGATATGATGAAATGATTATTGACTTCTGGTATCCAGCAGCGCCTCATGTATCCAGTAAAATTAAGAGAGAAAATTCAAAATGAAAGCAAATCAAAAGTAGCATGACCACCACCAGAGAAAATAAACGGTCCATTGATGTTTGCAAAAAGTTACACTAAATGAAATGAGGTGTGTTTAGACTCCAACAAGCTGCCAAAGACTTTGAACTGGCAGGATGAAAGCTACCTTGACAAAGTTAATTGGTAGCCTTTGCAACAAGGCGGATCCCAAAAAGTGACTGAAGTAACCTGCAGACCAAAGACGCAAACTTTAGGACGATTTGTACCGTAAACTGAATACAGAAATGATAGCAGGTGCCAAATTGTGTCCCTCTGGACTGGTTTCTCTGGCTTTACAAAGGATCAAAGAGGGAAATAAAAGATGAAGAGATGCTGGTTCGACCTCAAAGGCTCTAATGACTCCTAACTAACTCTTGCTGGCTGTAATTTCCTCTTATTTTACCCTCACAGGCCTGAACACACACGCATGCACGCACACACACACACACACACACACACACACACACACACACACACACACACACACACACACACACACACACACACACACCTTTCTCATCTCTCAGCTCCAGTGTCTCTGTCTCCTGATGAGACTTTGATGATAATGACGATGTCTAATGACGACCATTTTCCCTACCTTAACAGTGGCCAGTAGTCATTTTCCACCCTGTGGCAGTGGAGCTTTGTCTTATGAGTGCAGTGGGTGTAGGCACATAAAGGAGAAATTGCAGAGTGATGAAGAAAGTACGAAGCGCTGATGGAATTACTGTAGTGTAGTCTATATAAAGAAGATTACTTTATTTCAAATGTTCACAGATTTAATAAAAATCGGATCATTAAAGGAATTGTTTGATATTTTGGGTCAATGACAAGATCAAACCCCCCCACTTGTCTTTTAGATATAAGACTACAGCCACCAGCTGGTTAGCTTAGCTTAACAGAGGTGCCTACCAGGACCATTAAAGCTCACTAGTTAATGCATTGTATCTCATATGTTCAATACGTACAAAAAGTGAATTGTACAAAATTACATTTTAACATTTATAAAGGGGTTATATCAGGTTGTGTCTTGGCTCTGGGTAGTTCTGAGAAAACGAGTTGAGATAGGCAATTCCTTGTCCAGGCCAAGAAATCCAGCACATATATAAGTCAAGTAAAATGGCAAATTGACACTTTTAATCAAGCTACAATGATTAATTGATTAGCTGATAACTGTTGAATGAATCCCCAACTATTTTGATTTGATGTCTGGTTTATTCGGTTCACTCTTGGCGGACATCTTGTAGTGCTTTAACCTGCTTGTGACTCAGATCTGGCAAACAGGAGCAGGCTGTTCAAGTGCCATCATTCAACAAGGCATGAGAGCCGGATGAGGGTGTTTGGTACAGTGTTGCTGTCTGGGTGACTTCTGGATGACAGTAAACTGAATATCCTTGGGTTGCCGACAAAACAACAATTTGAAGTATCATTTCTGGCTTCGGTAACACTGATTTTTCACAATTTTCTGATATTTATATAGACCAAACAACAAATCGATCATTGGAGAGAATAATCAAAAGATTAATCAACAACAAATATAATCTGTAGCACTTGAATGCCTTCCAAAGTAGTTCAACTGGGCAGTACAATCATAGGCTGCAAACAAATCCATCCTCACAAAGCAGCGCTTGGGTGGCAATACCTTTAACGACCGCAGCAACCCTCTGAATCACCACTTTCAGCTGCTAGAGAGTCCTTAGTGCTAAAAATAACATCTATAAAATATAAATAAATGGTAAATTATCTGAATCAGTAAGGATAACATTGTCTTAGGCGAGCCTGCATCCTCAGCACACAGCACTTTTTAAGACTTGATGTAACTCTTATCACATTTTTATGTGAATGTGATCTGTGCTCATCTTTGAATCAGTTCTAGTTGTAGCCCTTGGTTTTTTGCTTCAGTTTTTGTACAGATTAAACAACAAAAATTTGACATGGCATACTGAGATTTTAAATTCCGAGTCTTTGCTTAGCTAAGCAGCTGCTGACTGAAGTATTTTATTTAAAAAGAGAGATACATCATACAGGTATGGATCTTCTCATCTAGAGCTATGCGATATTACGATATATATTGTAGTGCAATATAACAATGTCTACCGTAGGATATAACCCTCTGTTGTTTATATCGTAATTTTAATGTGTAGGCTACTTGATTAGCACTGTTGCTACACTAACGGTAACGTACACTACAGATGTAATTTAATACGCCATGTAAAGCACAACTCAACGTCGGAATGACCGTTGGATATCCAAATTTTGAGTTCAATACAAGTTTATTGCATGAAAGCGAAAGGAACTGCAGCAACGCTACTGCTATGTGGTAGCATTTTCACGTCACCCACAAGGACTCGTTTACTGCACTGGTCGGAGTAAACAGAGGCAAAGCAGCATGGAGGAGATGGAAGAGAGTGCAATGGAAGACGAAAATAATGTTACTAGCAACGTTACATCAGACGCGGATACAGAAGCAGAACCCCAAGAAGATTTGTGTCGAAAAGGGGGAACCGGAATTCCATCGTTTGGCTCTGGTTTCGGTTTAGAAAGTCAGACACTGACCAGACAACGGTAATCTGCAAAACTTGCAGCCAATAAGTTGTAACTAGCGTCTTGAACACGTCTAATCTTTTCTACCACTTAAAGACATGCCGGGATATACATCGTTATCCGGATATAAAATTAGTTATATCAGGATATAAAATTTTGTCCATATCGCACAGCACTATTCTCATCCCAGAAAGCAAATTAGTGTATTTAACATGTGTCAAACTGTTCCTTTAAGATCTTTTTTTATTATAAGAGACTTTTATGACTACCTTTACCATCATTTCACAATATGAAAGCAAGTTGGAGTCCAAAGCAGAGGCTGCTTTCTGAAGTAAAGCCTTGCAGATATGAATGACTGTATTTTGGAAGCAGTGCATTGATTTTTTTGCACACTCGGGGATAAAATCGTTAACCATGTGGAAGAAGGGCAACGGGGAGACGCAGCATTTAATTGCTGCAACAACTATTGATGTGTCATTTCGCTGGCAGAACCCTTTCAGATGTGGGGCTGTCGCAGAGGGTAGTCAGTTTAGTGGAAAGCTGGTTTAGCAAGCTATTAACTTCATCATTACTGCTGCGCACCAAACTATTGTTCAGTTGATGGGATGCCAGACTTTTCCCTCTCACTCTGTTTTCTCTATCTCCAGCCTTAACCCTTAAGTCACCCACTGCAGTTAAAACTACACTCTCCTTCAGAATTGTACTGCGGTAGACTTGTCCTTGTCAAAACTACTGACCACTGATATTGTTTTGAACACTACTCAGTTGAACAATGTGATGAGACACAAGTGCAAAAGCCTTCCAAGCTGCAGTGAGGTACATTAGTAGCTAATTATCATTACCTGTTTAGGCTTATTATCACTTAATCATTGTCTAATTGGAAATTAAATTTTTAATTTGGAGGAGGGAAGTCTGTGGCAACAAATTTCTGCCTTCATTATGATTATTCTTCATCTCTCCTGTTGAACTAAATACATATTCATTAGTCTTTAAACCGTCTTTGTTCAACCCAAAGTATACAGGAAGATAAGGAGGTTTGTAACTACGAGAGTGTGGTTTAAAGACCTGGTTTACAAATTGTCCAAGTTCTGTTTACAATTCAGCATTACAGCACCATAAAAATAACCTTTCAACAAGAGTACACAATGGAAATTAGCTGATTAAAGCTAATATTTGTATCAGTCTCTGAAATATGCTGCATCATCACTGTGCCTTCCACCACCACCATTACAAAGTTTCATATTTCTAAATAAATAACATTTGCAGACTGAGGCAGCGTGCCATCTCATTTCCACAGCCTCAATATTATGCGTTTACCGGGAGTGAATTTAACGAAGCAGAGAGAGGAGATAGGAGACCTAATTACTTTAATTATAATGCGCAACTGTGATCTGCTAAACTGTAAGGTGCACCTTAATCCGTCAGCTAATTATGGGATGTTCTGCGGTGGTATAAGTGGCGGCGTGGTTGAGGTGGGGTTGAGCCGGTGAGTAAAACGCAAAGTTTGGCCTTAATTAAATGCAGAATCCGTGATCAGTGGAGGAGCATTTACAGCGTTAGACCAAATAAACTGCCATCAACAACAGATTTTAAATGAAGAATCCTGTGGAAACGAAGTCGTGACTCGCTTTTTGGAATCTGCTCTGTCAACTGAGGAGGGCTTGGAAACCAAATGAAGCAAGGCGTGCTGCAGACTGTACATGTTTTCTACTCCGTTTTTTGGGGGAAAGCTTTTAATGCAAATGCCTTACATAGCTTTTGAACACTGCTGAATAAATCAAAAGCCCACTCACTGCAGTTTTTTTAGAAGATAACATTTGAATGCTTCAGTTCTTTACAGACCTCCGTCTACTTTGTGTGGATCGTTACTTATATACACTGTTCCAAATGAAATCGAGAGCAAAGAATAAAATATGTAAATTGTAAACAGACTTGCACAACAAACCTCAACTGAACTGAAAGAGCAGTGCCTCAGACTATTGCAAGTGAAAGATGAAATTATTATTTTCCATTTGGGAGCTCAGGTCAAGGCATTTTCTTTTTTCAAATATACAAAAAAAATTACATTAAATGAGATGTCCAAGGTGCAAAAATGGGGGGGGGGGGACCAATTGTCCCATTACAATCAGATATTCTGATATAAACATTTGGCAACAACATATTATTCAATACAAAGTGAGAGATCCTTTGTTAGCATCAGATAAACTTAAAAAAGTACAATCCTTCTGCAAAAAGAGAGTTTTAGAGTTATGACGCATGTTTGTCCTCTCTGAATTATCAGAAAAATGTGAACATCACATTAACTTGGAAAATTTGGGTAAACTACTTTGACATCATATATTCAGACACATGTCACATTATGTATATGTAATTTTCAACCCTAATACTGAACTGAACTAAACCAGACTGCTGGTTGGAAAAGATTACTCATAACAACACGTCTTATTTGCAGCATCCATGTTGTTTCCACGTCACGACCAAAAAGCTTATGAAACCCAAATATGAAGAAAGACTTAACTTGGGAAATGGGAGCCTCCAAGGAGCATTTGAAAGCACGATTACTGCTGAAACATTTAGCAGAGAGAGAAAAACAACTATTTTTGTCAAAGTTTATTCACTGCAGTCAAAATGAGAGATCTGTCAAGCAGATCATCAACAGCGAGAGTCCTAATTAACTAATTAAAATTTAACTCTTTAATAATACATTTGTTCTGATGGGGGGGGGGTGTTCTAGTTTATTTACTGTTTGCCTCATTTCTTTATGCTCTGTGTAGATGACTGGGACAAGAGCGGCAAGTCATCTTTTCAACAGCAGACATAAAATGTCACCATTGAAAGACTCAACAGTCTTTAAATTCCACTTGTAATGGCTTGATCTGCAGTGATGCTTTGACTGAATGAGCCTAAATAAATTTAAGATGGGCGCAGATTCACGGAGACTTCTGCAGCATGTTTTAGACGCCTTCTATGCTCAAGAATATGTACACAGGCCCACAGGTGGAATGAGGTTTTATGCATGTAAACAGTGACGTGCACCTCTTTACTGCTTGCAAATTAATTGAGAGAGGGATAACGCATACAGCAGCAAATCCAGGAGAACATCAGCCACACATGATAGATCCTTCTTAGGGAAAATACAGCGCAGGTATAATAACGGAAGCTTATGCAGAAAATGTAAATCTGAGCCTCGCTACCTGATTCTGTCTAAGAAACAGCACTGAACACAGGTGGTACAACGAACATTTACCTCAAATCCAAATCCAAAAACTCAAATTTTGTTCCACCAGCGGAGTATTTTTAGCTCACAAGCTGTTGGTAAGGAAGCCACAATCCTGCACTCTGGTGGGATACTTAACCAGTTATTCTGGTCAGTGCTGCCAATGCAACCTAAAAACATATGGTCTGTGTTTGTGTTTGTGTTGTTACTGTATTACATAACTACTAAGCACCATCTGGAGCCATTAGTGTATTGTAAGTTCTAAGTGCATTTTATTGTTCTTTCTGCCTCTTTAACACAGAGAAAAAATCAGTTTCTGTTGCATAATGCTGGAGTTCATCTGAATCATTTTATGGAAAAAGACATTCAAAATATCTCGAGAACATCTTGAAAATGTTGCCACATCATTTTCATTTTTTAACACAAATAAACACAGAGTGTTGAGGCAGATGCCTGGCTTCTCTTCAATGTCTCGGATGGTTTAATAAGTATTTAATATTTTTGCATTAAAGCAGGTTCATCCGTGACACATGCAGTGAATCCTTCTCGTGTTGCAGAAAGGAAACAGATAATGCCTTTGTGTGGCATGCACACACATTCACACACGTCTTTCGATAGTTGTGAGGACCCTGATTGACATAACACATTCCTTAGGACCTAACCCTAACCTTAACCATCACAACAAACTGCCTACTGATTCCCCATAGTCTGCCTATGATTGGTTTACCCTTATGTCCTAATCCTTCCCAATCTCACACCTCATACCTTGAAGGCACAGTTCGCCCAAAACTGAAAATCTACTCACCCACATGCTGATGTAAAGTCAAGTGAAGTTTTGCAGTCCAAAACATTTCTGGAGCTTCACAGTAAAACAGCATTCTCTTAAACAACTTAAGTGGATGGGGACTTGTTTTGAACCATAAAAGAACCACCTGGTTTTAAACTAAAATCGTCACTGTAGCTGCTAAGCTAAAATAAATGTTGAGGGTGTAAATAATGTATTTTCAAATCAATTTTGGACCTCAGGGTTTCTGAGGGCTGGGATTTTGCTGGACATGCTGTAGGGAGCCATTTTTTCTTAAACGTTTTAAAAGAAAGCTCATAGCTGCTTCAGTTGTTTTTGAGGATCCTGCAACACTGTGTTGCTGTGAAGCTCCTGAAATATTTTGTGGAAACTTTCCATGACTTAACATCAGCATGGGGTAAGCAGATATTGACAGAATTTTCATTTTGTGGTGAACTTTTCCCTTTAACCTAACTAACCCAACCAATGAAGGCAACTAATCAAAGGTAGAGTAGGGCAGTCGTTGGTGAGAAAAGCAGTGGGATCTATAATAACCGGACCCTCACCTAAACCTTATTCTAGCCTTAACCTTAGAATTGAGACTTAACCTTCAGACAGTCCTCAAAATGTCCTCACAAAGCAAAGGTCCTCATAACGCAGGCACACAATCACATCCAGACAGAGTATACAGAGTCCTCTCTGTGGATGGCATTTAGTGATGTTACAGTATATTTCCCTTCAAATGCAATACACATGACTCCACACTTGATGCTGAGACTAACCCTAACCCAACCACAAAGGCTTAGTGAGGGCCTATTGATAGTGTGCCTGGACTTCTTCGTAGGGATGTAACGATACACTCAACTCACGATTCGATATGGTTCACAATTTTTTGTTCACGATACGATTTTCTCACGATTTTTTTTTTATCAAAATGAGCTACAGACAAATTATGACCAAATAAAATGATCTTTTATTCGTAGGAAAAAAATCTTAGAGGCGCTTTCTTTACAGAAACTCTGTAAAACAGTTTGTGTCCTCTTATAAAAAGTGCAACTTAAATGGTCATCTTAAGTATGTGACTCCAAAAGTGGTCGCGTCTGAAGCACAAAGCCAGCCAACTCCCATTCGGCATTGATCACATGAGCAGTTACAGTGATATAACTTTGTGTGGCTCTTGATGTCGACCCGTCGGTTGTGACAGACACAGTATCAGCCCTCCGGAGAACCTCAACCACATGAGCTCTTACCTCCTGGTAGAGTTTTGGCACCACCACCTGGCTGAAATGCTGTTGTGACGGGATGCGGTATCTTGGCTCCAGCGTGTTCATCAACAGCCGAAAGCCCTCATTTTCAACGACGGAAAATGGCCTCAAATCGTTTCCAATAAAATAACCAGTTGCCCTGGTAATTTCTTGCGCTCTTGCGTTATTATGGGGGAGAGGAGATGCAAAGCCTCTCGTCAGGGTGGTTTGCCCCTTCGGTAATTTTCGCTCAGGAGGTGGCATAACGTTAGGCTACTTTGCTTCTCACTGTGGTGCGGCTAATATGCTGCTGCATGTTGCTCGTGTTGCCGGTATATGTTAGCAGTCTCTAGCAATATTTACATGCTGTTTTGGTTTTGTCTGTTCATTTCTCACCGGTTGTATTTGTGTATATGGGGAATCCAAAATGCCGCCACACAGATGATTTAAAACCGCTAAGTGCATCCTCTATTTCAAAGTTGTTGCCTACCGTCGGCATCTCTTCCCTCGTTCTGTGCCCCGTACATCACGTGACTTGACGTGTGACGTTGAACAAATGAATCACCAACCAGTGACTTTTTTTTTAAGATAATGTAACCATTTCTAAAAAAAAAAAAAAAAAAAAAAAAAAGAACGTATCCTACTTCTACCTATCCTATCCTACTTTTTCTGTCAACCGGTGCAAATCGTCACGCATTTGTACCGATTTTTAATCGTGTCACAATGCATCGTTAAATCCCTACTTCCTGGCCATTGAAATTATTTTCTAATACTGTATAACAATACAACATGAGATCCATTCGTCTTTCTTGAAAAGTAAGTAATAAATAATAAGAAGTTAATATTGGTCTATTTGTCATCATTTTGGAAGTAAAGCATATAAAACCCGACCGATTTGAGTTCAAACAGCCGAAAACACACATCAAAACAGGCAAAGTAATCTGCAGCAGGAGAGGTGGGTTAAGATGTCAAAGACGAGTCTTAGGGCCACATGAAGAACAAAGTTGGCATCTGGTTCTTTTCCGCTTTTCTGGGTTTTTGATCTCAATGATACAATTGGGATGCAGCCCGTGCGCTGTCTGTGGCTCAGTGTGTGTGTGTGTGTGTGTGTGTGTGTGTGTGTGTGTATGTGTGAGTTGATTACAGTCTATTCTCTGTCTCCTTTCATCTTTCCACAGGTCTTGGCAGCATCTGGCCTCTACAACAGCTCTTTGCTCAGGTTTCATTAGGGTGGACTGAGGGGTTCATCCCACTCTCTCTAAGGATTTGGAGTACTATTGAATGAAGCCGGAAAACAGCTTTTCTTCTTTTTCTTACCGACTTCATTCGGCCTTTGTTGCCACCGTAACATCTCGCACAGCATCTAAAGCTAAGATGCATGTATAGCTAACCCTCTTTCCAAGGGAATTAAGATCGTATCAGGCGACTCCACGCCTCATTATTGTCGCCTGATGCAATTATTAAGTGTCAAAGAAATGAGAAAGAATTCATTTGAAGAGTTGGAATTGACTGGAGACTGTGTCCTGTTGCAGACCTACGATTCATGTCCATATATTACAACCCTAACAAGGATCGGAATAGGAGAACACACATGGGTTGTATCTACCACTAATGTCACAGGCTGAGCAACACCACAAACCAAACCGGGCAAAATGACCACAAAAACTAGCCTAAATCTTGCCAAAATGCTTGATTTGATCCTGATCGAGCTGATTTGTCACAACCCTGCACAAGGCTGGACAAAGAATTGGAGAACACAGCCCTGTAACTAGGAATATGTTTATTTTACAGAACTAAAAAGAAAATTGAGGCAAACTGAATACAACACAACAAAAGTGCCACCAGTTTAAATAGTCTTGCCACTAGACCATTTGAGTTGAATCTCTCTCATCCTCTCCCCATCATGCTCCTGGAGGGAGAGGACTGCTCAGGGGGCGTCACAACCATCGCCCCTAATCGGACATCTGCAAAAAATGTGGTGAATTGGCCCTTTTATGATGCCACAGCAGATATTATAGAAAGGGAGAGTCTTAGACATTGGCATTGGATGAAATCTTGGGTTTTGTAAAATCATCTTGTACTGATGTTCATGTCTGCTGATTGGATTGCAAAGCTACATATAGCCGGGGAAACTATCAGCTTAATTTCTTTCCTTTATATTGGCGGTAATCAGCAACAACATCTACGATGCCAATTAAAAGAAAAATACATGTTTTCCACAATCAACAGACCATAAAAGAAGTATTGACACGGATCCTGTCTCCAATATATTTAATGATTTACTATTTTTTATAAATGTATGCATATTCTGAACATAATGCCTTAAGTTCCAATAGACAACTGAAGACTGTGAAAAACACCTGTTTGGATCATTTCACAGGTAAACAGGTTCACTGGTAACAGGTGACAGTATCATTATTAGATTTGAAAGGGGCATCCTCTAAAGGTTCAGTCATTCACAAACAAGGATAAAACAAGGCTCGACAATAACAGACACGCTTTTTTTAATCTCTGTCTGCAGATGTTCGCTGCATTATTCGAGAAAAAAAACAACAACATGTTTTGGCCTCTGAAAGTTCTCGACATCAGCATAACTGCCATTATGCTTTTGTGCATCTGCAGCTGTTATTCCCACACAAACAGCCTCAAACAGATGAACCACTGAGCCGATGGCCTGCAGCTAGAAACACGTCGACTCGGGCGACTTGGTTATTTATTATTTTTATACTCGTTTTATTTCCCGTCCAGTTATCCTGGTATCTGTCCGTCTGATCAGCTGGCTCGCTTCCATCTCATTTCGGTTCCCTGATCGCTCAGACTGGACTGAACTCAAGTGAGTTCAATTACAACGTGAGAAGTGAAAGGCTGCTCTCATCGCTGAAGATGCACTTATTTCCTTAGTTTGTGAAGGACTGTCAGGTAAAAATGCATCAAACTTGGAGATTTTTGAAAAGCGACATCGCCACATGAAGTACATCACGCTGGAAGACCAAAACAAGAGCTGACAACCACAAGCCTGCGGTATACAGCTGCAGGGCAGGTAGAAGACACCCTTCATCAGGTCTGATTATTGTATTGGAAAGAGAGATAAGCAGAGACACCAACATCCTACTGAATTTAACCGTTACTGCTGGCTCCACCAGTTCTACGAGCTTTCATAACTCTCTCTCTCCGCCTGCTGCAGAATGGGCTGGGTGGGAACAGAGGATTAAATAAGAGGAGAGAGTTTATCATTTATCCCTCCGTCCATCCACCGCTCTCTCCCCGCTGTCGCCGACAGGCTAGGAGGAAAACACCGTGATCCGATTACGATTGTGAATGTGTGTGCAAGAGAGTTTTTCGGAGAAGGGATGTGTGTATTTGAATTATAGACATCACGCTGCTGTGCTGGACAGACAGAAAGCTTAAATCCCTCACAAAGGCAGCATCACCGCCTGCTGCAACGTGTCTTTTTGGAGCTGCGCCGAGGTTTAGATAGACCGCAAAGGACATCAGAGATGTTAAAGGTTTTTTTTGCCGCACATTGATGCACGGACAGTAGCTCGGGCGGTAATCTTCCTGCAGACCAGAACTGCAATGATTAGTCGTTTTATGAATTAGTCGAATCAAAATAAAAAACAATAAGTTTACATTTTTAAAGCATTTGCTAGTTCCAGCTTTTTAAAAGGTAGGGAAGGTGATTCTGGAGAAAGATAGTTGATTGTTGAGGCTCATTCCCAGTCAAACACCAATGCTTTGGGTAAGAATTTCAGGTCTAATCCTGACCCTGTGAGTCCTTCCATACCTTTAAATGGAAAGATTTGCTGCTATTCTTTGTCCTTTATGACAGTAAATAAATACTTTTTGGGGATCTGGGTTCCTACTAATCTTCCAGCTGATCAGAGCTGCAATGACGAGTTGAATAATCAAACGAAAGACAACTTGTTGCCAATTATTTTCATAATCTCGTTTTGAATGTCATAAATGTATAATTTTATCCTATTTCAAAGTTTGAAAACTGTCTGTTGTATTTATCATATGAATTGTTGAGAAATGGCCAAATAATGTGTCCAAGCAAAAATTGGTGTCAAATTTTTGGAAATTTACATTCATAAGATTGGAATGGATGTGATCTTTTAAAAAACTTTAATATTAGGGGATGGCAGTGCGAATTTTTTTGTTGTTAGTTCATTTTCAGATGTTTAGTACAAAAAAACCTCTTCAACTCCAACCACTCGTCTGTGTGTTTTAATCATTGGGGACAGCAGAAGAGAGGAGGAAAGATCCTGTGTGAGGATGGAACGAGAGAGAGACCGGGGGAGGATTAATCTGTCTGTGACATGCCGCTTCAACTGTGTGAGTGTGTGTGTGTGTGTGTGTGTGTGTGTGTGTGCGTGTGTGTGTGTATCTGTGTAGGTGAACTGCCTGGCAAACACAGAGGGCTATGAGAGGATGAGAGGGTGAAGGATGAGAGAGTCTGGACCACTTTTGCCAGATTTATAGCATGAGCGGGCACCGCTGCCCTCCATCCACCGCCACATCAAAAGATCTACTCTTCATGCACCGTCGGCACGACCACACCTTCGTGTTTTCTTGATCAGCCTAAAGCTGGCCTGAGCATCTCAACTGGATTTCTCTGTCAGAATCCAGGCTGCTGAGAAGCAGATGGAGGGTCTTACTGGTCTTTCTGTGAAGACAGTCTTGCTAAGATGCCATGTACTGCATTTTCATCCTGGAGATCAACAGCAGGGATTAATCCCAGGATCCTGGGGCTTTCCTGCCCAGACTCTCCCCATGTTGGGAATCTATATTGCAAAACTGTATTTTGTTATGTAATGCTTAAACATCACTACTTTCTGAGGAGGGATTGTTGTACAATTACTGGCAAAAGAAAGCTCCAGAGCCGCAGGTTTATTTCTCTGAAAACATGCTGTCATGTTATTACATTCTCCCCCTAATCCAACACCTGCTCGTAGTCTATTTCACTTATAGTTTCATATCTGTGCATTCATCCTCAGCAATAATAACCATGGTTTCTTACAAATTACAGCTTTGTTGCTCTCTGACTGATCTGAACGCAGCAGTAAATCTAATTCCTCACAGCCGTGGATTCTTTCATATTTGGCAGCTAGAAGTCAGACTAATCAGCACACTATGGGGTTTCGCTTTAGATAATGACAACAAAGAGCAGGGCAGTTTTTTTTTTTTTTACTTGAATAGAGTGCCTTGTTTGGTCTGTTGGCCTCTGATTCATTAAAGGCTTAGCCAGACGCCGGCAAAGTAAAGTTGGTCTGCATCTGCTGATGATGTCTGTAAGCCAAGCAAATGCCAATTTAGCCAGACCAGACCACAGTGAACCAGAGGATATTTGGCAGCTGGCGTAGACCTGCAGCAGGGGCTGACATATTCTGCTGATGCAGATTGTTAAGGATACTGAAGAGTAGCAAACACAAGTGCAAATCAATTAGCTAAAAACAAAACAAGCTGCAAGCAATTAACCCCAAAGATACAGACAGAAAGAATTGAGCTACACCTACCGATCAATCAACGGAGTAAGGAGTTGTGTGATAAACTGACAGCATGTTGTTTGTATGCATGTATAATCACTGTTGTCCTGTCATGGTTCCAAACATGTTGTGCTGATCAAACTCCCACCTCGGCATCAGAATTCAGATGTTGCCGCGCTGCCAAATGTCAGTTTACACAATAAGAGATGATATGTTCAACAGCACGGAGTTAATAGATTGACACACTTTATTCAAGGTTTGAGACGATCAACAATGGATGATAGCCATGGAGAATAATTAAGACACTGTGACGTTAATTTGTATGATGATTCAGTTATGTAACAGGACGTACTATTCATTATGTAAATGCTCGTGAGTTAACAGGCACGCGTCGGCCTTCATATTTATTGACTGCACAGCGGAACAAACACACATCCCCACATTCAAATACTGTGGGGAAGAAATGCTAATTTGTTATGTCCTAGTCAAATATTGCTTTCTAAAAAATGAGCATGTGTCCCTGATGTCAACACCAATAAAGGTTTGCGTCTAAGAAGTATTTGCATATTTGTGATGCGACTACATTTACCCCATAAAAAGGCCACTATAATTATCAATTTTTCAAATTGATAATTATAGTATTACTTTTTACACTAGTCGACTATTCAGCCGGTCAAAAAATAAAAGTTTAACATGTGGGAAATTAGTCATTAGAAACATCCCCTCTATGTGTTGAGCCTTTCCCTTTTTATTTGAAATTCTAACTTTCATTCAAAGGTGGGAAAAATATAATATTTGAACTACAATGACCTTTTCATAATCTAAATTTGAGAGGGCAATAAATAGGGGCATTAATGAGTAAAGCTATGCTGAGAGGCAGAGTGTAGATGTACTTTGCGTTCTTCACCTTAGATTGTGAAATGACCGAAGATTTCGTCAACTCTGGAAAAAAGTAGCTGCATAAGTCTACACAACAACAAATCTCAGGACACGCCTGGCTTGTCATTCAACTGAGGCAGCAGTCACCAGAAACGACTGGAGAAACTAACTGTCTCTGACCGGATGATTCAAGAATAAAGACTGTAATGGATCCACAACTTTAAATTCCATTATTCACATAATCTTAAGTAACGGGAGATGTATTATGTCTTAGTTCAAATTGGTTTCAAGCAGAGGCTGCGCAATTAGTCGCGCCAATATGAGGTTTTACAAGCTAGGGGTTGACCAGACAAGGCTGATGATTGGGGCTGATATTCAGTATTTGACCGATTATCGGTATCTATGTAATTTGAGTCCCATTGCTAATAAAACATATTGATTTATAAATGTACTACTTCGGCTCAGAGTGGAAGTATAATGTAGCAAAAGGATAGAAATATGCCTCAAAATTGTACTTAACTACAGTACTTTGTAAATTATGGTTGGTTAAATTCCATCACTAGTTATTCTAAACTTTGACTGCAAACATATATCGGTGGCAGTTATCAGCTATCGAACTCCTTGGTTACTAATAATCAGTGTCTACCCCCATTACAAACTATTGGTATCAGTGGAACTCGGCTCCAATCGTGGTTGATGGATTTATGTATTTATTGGGATATTTATTACTTTGAGTTTTATGTTCCCTCATAAAGATGTATTTATTCAGGTATTAATTACTTTGACTCACATGTTCAGTTCAACGGTTAATAAGTTTCAAATCAAGTCAAAGATTTGCTAATTTCCTCTCTCTTTCCTTTTGTCAGAGCCTCGGTCAGGAAGGTTGGAGGGAAGATGACAGCCTGCTGGCTGTGTGTAGCCCTGAGGAGCTCTGGCTGTTTGCCCCCTCACTCACACACGCCTCTGCACCATTTCAAACATCATCAATATCGACTGATTCATTCCAATAGGCTTTTTCAGTCTACCTATAGTTTGAAGTTAACTTCTTGACTGTTGACTCAGTCGTAGTATCCAAAAAGACACTGTCAATGGCAGAAAGCAGAGCAGGCCAACCCCATTTCCTCTTGCCAGGCCAGACTCAGGGACACAGAATGAATGGACTGAAAAACTACACCAACTTTAATCAGGATTGCCTCTCTTGAACAAAAGGTAGTGTGGGGAGTGTCCAAAACAAGCCCTAAGGTGAAAATGTTTATTGTAAAGCTGTTCCAAATTGCCATACTGGTTGACACGGAGCAGGGCAAGGCACAATGGTCATAAAAATGGGGGACAGGATGCAAACTTTCACATGGTATCTCATTCATGGTGTTGTGCTTGACAGTATGCATATAAAGTTGACTGAGGTGGTTGTGCGAAGTATGAAAAAGGCTAAGTTAGCTGTGAGGGAGGAGGTTTCAAACTGTTTGATGATGAAACAAACACTTCCAGTTAAGAATACTAACACCTGTACTCTCCCTCTTCTTGACCTCTGGTCCTTCAAGGCCACATGAAAAGAAAAAGCAACATTCTTTGCATTTCCACTCACTCTGTGGAACTGAAGAATGACTGCAAGAAAAAACTCCTCCTCTCTGGTTGCCATTTTGAAAGAAAATAACTAAAATCCTCACTTTTATGTCATACCCATTGCCTACATAAAAGCGTCTGCCCATTTTCAAAGGGATCCTACCTGCCTCGTGTCCCGTGGAAACCCTCGGCAGGATGCCCTATAGGTGCAAAAATGGCTCTGAAGTTTGGTAGTGGGTTTTAAAATGAAAGAAGTGCTGGCAATATTTGAATTTTGTCTGAACTTCTAAGGCATTTGAAATCTTGGAAAGATGAGTCAGCAAACTGCACACAGCAGGGTGATGCTCAAAGGGAGGAGAGAGTAAAAGATATCTGAATAAAGAGCTTATTGGCTCCGGTTTAGGATGCTGTGCAAAATTTTGATTGATCATGTGTCATGTGCTATGGACCGTTCCAAGGATTGTGCCTGGCACCAGACTATAAACTATAGACTATCAATTAGTGGAAACAGTGTGTCCTTCATCGGTGTGATGAAAGAGCTTTGTTTTTACTTAAAAATCTAATCTAGTGCAGCCTTAAACGCATAGAGCCATACTACAAATTGAGAAAGGACAAAGCCATTACTATCTTGATTGAAAATGTGCCAGGCCTTAAAATATGCACCACTTCTTCTTTGTCTCTTCGCTCGGCAAGGTACTTGTTTTACATGAGACACCAAGCTGCCTGCTTATTGCTCACAGCCCGCTAGGCTTTTATCCCACAATAGCGCTTGTCTGTACAGGGTTAAGAGGTGAGAGCCAACAGCATACACTTGACATCATGCAATCCGTTAATAGTCGCGTTTGACCATCCAAACCCATGAAAACAATGTGTTCTCATTCCGTGGTCCCACTAAGAGGGAGTGTCAGTGTGTGTGAGTTCCAGCTAGGAAACACTTTGGGACCAGGGTGTCCTGGTGAAACCGAAGCAAAGACAGCTTACAACTGCAACATCCTGGATTTTAGTCTGAGCACTAACCTTATGTCACCTGCTCCACTTTGTAACTATGCTGGCACCATGGCTTGCATAGAGTGCATAACATATTATTATGAACATATTAGCATTGAGCTCAATGCACCACTGTGCCTGACTGCAGTGTCACAGAGGGTGTTTCACCTTTTTGCTCCCTCCAGCCTCAATCATATAAAGAGAATTTTCTAAAAATTAGGGTTCTACTGAAATCACACTGTCAAGGGTGAATACTATGGCCACCTTGTGGAGCACCAAGATATACAGTGCATGATTGGACGATATCAGCATCCATTAGATGTTTTGTACAAACAAAAAGTAGTCAAGATACAGTCTGATCCAATGCAGGAAGCAAATTTGTTAAAATTGAGCATGCTCAAAAATGGGACAAAGGCAAATCTAAATGTAGTGCCTCAAGTTTGTGAGGTCCTGCAAAAAACTAAACTAAAGGGTGCATAAAGTATTTCAATGACACCAGTCAGATTGCTTAAGGCGCTCAACCCCCAGAATGAGAGCCAAAACTTTAGACTCTTGCAGCAATCTGAGGCCTTCAAATGTAAAGCCTTTAGAGGGCTCTTTCTCAAATTGAGGACTAACATGTATTTTATGTCTCTCATCACACACACACACAGACACAGACACACAGACACACACGTCCATACAGCCTCATTACCCTGAAGTGTTTCAGATAACACCAACTGAGAATAACTCAAAAGTAATTTCTTCTCTCTGCTCTCCACCCCACTCACATCCCTCATCCCTTCCCGCCATTCGTCCTGTCTCAGCAGATATCAGCAGAGAGCAGGGGAAAGAAGAGAAGACAACTTGCTTTCTTCTTGAAGAGAAAATGTGACGCTCTCAGGAGGTCCACGCTGCGGCTGACAGGGTAGCAACAGGATGGAGGAGGGGGGGAAGGAAAAGAAGAGAGCCTGTGGAGAGTAGTGCTGACACATCACACGCTCCTTTCTAGCTCGGTTTCTCCATCTTCTCCTGTATCTGATTCCCCTCACACAGGCCTACCCACACACACACACACACCCAGGCACTGTTAGCCCGTAATCTCCTTGGTCTGCCAATCGGCCTTTCATGTTTTCCCCACAGTCCTCCCAGCATGCGGCAGTTGGCCGCATGCTGCTTCAGCGAGGATTGGAAGAATTAGAAACAGTCTCCGTCAATCTGTTCATTTTGTTCCATCTCGGCTGCAGGTAAAGTTCATGAATATGAATTGAGCCTCACTGAATATGCTAAAAATATCAGCAACCAGTGTGGATTTTGAAGCCAGTACAAACAAGTACTGATACTGATCCTGCCTTCAAGCGACAAAATCGTGTTTTTTCTGATCCACTCTAGGGTGCGAGAGAAGATGGAAACGCAGCATTGTCACATTATCATCTAGTATAGGTGGCAGACGTGTTAGCAAACATTTGGCTGTTGGCATATCCAGCATACACTAAGCAAAATTAGCATTTAATTGCAGTTACCAATAGTCCAATATCTACTCTTCTTTTACCTTTGGCTCCTTAGCCACTGACAGCTCCACTATACTCACCAGGTAGTCACCATGGTTTTCTTCTGAAACCAAATGTCTGTTGTGTCGAAAAATAGGCTTAAAAGCAGTGTTTGCAAACCTGAAAACCCCTCAAAATTGAGCTGAAAGATGCAAAAACGCATCACAGAAATGAAGTGTAAACCTATGCCGAGTCTCACATCAAGGTATGTAATAAAACCCCTGATCCAGGACAGGACAAGTTTATCTCACCAAGGGGTGAAAAGTACATGGCTAAATTAAATGGTATTAAGCAGGTGGGGATAATGACAGCAGCAATGAACGAACACAGTATAAAGAGCCAGGAAGTTTGCAACAGGAGATCATTCATACAACTTTCACCCACAGGACCAAGGTTCAAATCTTGTATCAAGCCAATAGTCAATGACTGCTTTAAGGACATAGATATTTTAAATGAAACCATGATCTTACCCAGTACTTTTGGTGCCTTTATTTTGAAGCTGTACCCGGACATTGCGCATTTGATCTTGCTAACTTGACCACGGAATGAGAACACGTTTTCACGGGTTTGCATAGCCAAACGTGACTATCAACATATTGCATGATGTCATGCATTGGTTATTCGATTACCTTTTCCACTGTTTGCCATTTTCGCTATCTTGTTTTTTATGGCCAGAAGTGTATACATATGGATGAGAAGAGAACCCGAGGACACACTGTGGTAGCAACTTTCAGCCACAAGGTAGCCACGCCCCTTAACCCTGCTTTATCGTCTATTTTACTTGAAATTGGACCATAACTTAAAAAATGAACATCAAGCTGTATTGAAGAAGACTTGCAACTAGCAAATGAGACCACAAACTCATGAGGAAACTTTTTCCTGAGGTAATAAATCAAGCGAGAAGTAGGGTCATTTTCTCATGAACCTACATACAATCAGAAGAATGCAGGTGTAAGGCACTTCTGCATTGCCCTCACTTTTTATACCCTGAAGCTCCAACCATATTTTATACAGTCAATGGTAGAGATGAGAGGAGCTGTTGGAGATAATTCTCGACCCCTGTTGAGATCATACATAAGTCATTTCATAGCAAGCCGGCTGAATCACCTCCGGGAAGGTGTGAAGAACTTCTTAATTATTTTATCACAAAAATGGTGCAGATTCGGCAGCATTTAACAGAGAGCTTGATGTTGACTCCTGCCCACCCTCAGCGTTGACTCACTTCAGTAAAAGCTCCCTGTCAACCCTGGAATTTATTATTGCACTTTAAAAATCATACACCTGTCCTTCAGACTGAACTTGGTCTTTAAAAGCTCTTTTTCAGATGGTTGGTCTCAGTATTTCAGTCATTATTAACTGTTCTTTGTCTACTGACATCTCACCCTTTGATATTAAACATCCCACTGTTTAACCCCTTTTATAGAAAGCCTATATCGCTCCCTCTCCCTCTGTTATAAGTAAGACCAACCAGTATGCTGCCATTATTACTGAGGACTTACTAGAGAAAAAAGGTTTGGTGTATGAAAAACCTTCAAATCAAAGTTTTCACAGGACTGAGATTGCTCTGCTCAAGGTCATGATGACTTGCTACCGCTATTTTCATCTCAATTCATCGAGTAGATGGACAAATATAAGTGAGTGTGGTGAAGAAAGCTGAACAACCGGCAGCCAGAGAGTCAAATGTTATTCTCAGGAATTAATGGAGACCAAAAGGAGGGAGTGGAGAATGAATACTGGACAGGAGCATGACTCATGAATGCTAATATTGCACTGTGTCTGCTGAATGTGTAAACAGGCAGCCACCGTTTGCTCCCACCGCAGCCACAAAAACTTTATAAGGCAGAAAAAAAGTCAAATGTTTTCAGGTTGTTTTGGAGTTCTTTAGCCCTCAAGCGCACAAATAAAATCAATGATGGCATCTTAAAAGAAAAAGATACTGACACACATCAACAACTGCAACATCTGACTAACCTTGCTTGACATTAGCAGCCCATCGCTGAGACTCTTCAACGTCTAATTAGCCTCCCTGAATGAAAGAATTGGAGAAAAAATAGCCTGTAGCAAGTGTTTTCTCTTTTCTATTCTTATTCAGTAGTAGTCAAAGAACTGAACTGACACGCATCGACAATCCTAACATCTGACTAACCGCTTTGCACGAGCGATCTCTTCCTTGAACCTCAGGACTGTCTAATTAGCCTGCCTGAACGAAAGAATCTGAAACATAGCTTAAAGCGAGTGTCCCCCTCTCCGTATTCTCATTCTGTAGAAGTCGAACACATCGTTGAGAGATCGCTGAGACTGCACGGTTCACTGTAGCGTACAAATCCCAGTTTAATAAGCTGCACAGAACAGCAAATGATCACTGCTGCAGCCTTCATTTATTTATCTATAAAGAAAGAGAGACAGGCAGAGAGGTAGAGGAGAGAGAGAGGGAGAGAGAGAAAGAGAGAGAGAGGGAGACCTGTGTGTGTGCTGGTTGACTAGTTTTCTCTCACCACACACACACAAACACACAGTCGGTGTGAGTGAGTCGAGAAGTGTGTGTTTACATGCAACGGTTAGATCTAACAAGGTTTCGTCTGCTGCTGCTCGTTGAAGGAGATGGAGCAAGACAGAAGATGGAGAGCAGTAAATACACTTAAAGCCCTGATTTATCACATTATAGTATCTCCTATTACAGTTGCCTAATACCCTAAATCGTTGACTTGGAGCTTTTAAATTACATGTAAATTTCCCCAACTGATTCTATTACATAAACGCAATGTAAAGTGTCACATTCAATGCAAAGTTTTGTATCCCGTTAATCAATGTGAATATATTAAATAACTTAGTCTGATTAAATTAAATGAATGCAGACTTTAAAAAATAAACGTCATGTGTTAATTCAATCATAAAATATGAAGGAAGGGGAATTTCCTACATAAACACAACCTATTTTCAAGAATAAGACATAAAAGTCATGAATTCTAAGTAGGTTATTTTGACCCCTGTGATACATCTCAACCCAATTTATTAAAATACTTAAGTCAATGTATTAAGGAGAATAATTTTTTGAGTGTCGGGCTACAAATGCTCAGTTGACTAAAACTATGGTACTTGTTTCATCCAAGTCTTGGACTGGATAAGAATAGGCCATCGTAGTCATAGCCCAACAAATATTGGGCAAAATTTCACCAGAGAATCACAAGTTAATATCACAAGAGCTTTGGAATGCCAGGAGGAGTTTTTCAGTACTGGGAAAGGATGGACCAAGCAAGGGATGCTGGTGGTAGGTGGCACTGGAATAGGCAACACAACCAGCAGAAAGCAAGCAAGGCAATGGAACTGGGCTCCACAAAATAAAGTAAATCCTTGCACCTTTAAAAACCTAAAGATAATCAATTTTTAGCTGTATAAATCGAGATACATTAAAAGAGAGGAGACAATTTAGAAAGCCCATAACAACAGAGATGGCAGCTACTGTATGTGACACACATCCTGCCCCTTACCCTCAAAAGCCAATCATCTGTTTTATATCAGCCGAAACCTGGAAACACATCTAGAAAACCGTTGACTTGTAAAAGAAAGAGTCTCTGTCGGTGCAGTTTTTTCGTCCCAATGACCATTGAAAGTCAAAGTTGTGGCTCTCTCCCCATTAGTTTAGATAGTAGCGTGGTCTTGTTAGCTTAAAATAAACTGCCCAAGGCAATACCAAGACAGCTGCTGAGCAGCGAGACTTGCCTATAAGGACTCTGATGGAACTGCAAAGGCAGCAAGGCCTGAAATTAACTTCTGTGATAAATTTCATTATCACAATCTACACACCATTATGTAAGGATGAGATTACAGGGTTTGTTAAGCTACAGAGGGAACACATTATTTAGTTACCTTATGTACAACTGCATTTACCAAAATAAAATTCACAAGCAGAAAGAAATTTGAAAAATAAGAGCAGCTGTCTTTGCACACGCTCAAACTCTGCTAACCCCGATACAAAAGTACTCAATTGGGAGTAGTGCATTTTGATGGGGAATATTTTTAACCACGCATTAATCATATTTGGCGCATTGGTTGGTATTTTCAGCAGTCAGACAGTGTCGACTCAAAATAAACCACAGCGCCCATTTTTATTGTAATAAAGTAATAAAGGAATACAACACCCAGTGCCAGCCCCATCGTTTTGTGCTATTTGTTCAGTTATAAAGACAAAATGATGATTCAACTTTGCTGTACTGACATGACGTCGGTTGGTTTCAGCTGTGGGGGCCAAACGTCAGATGCAAAATACAGGATATGTCTTTTCACACAGCATAACAAAGACAACAGGTGCATAATAAAAGCTGCATGAGAATGAGCGCCAGAATGATGTGTTGCTCATTTAGTATTTCTAGCAATACTCCACGCAGCTGGAGAAAAGAAAAATCCTGCTAAGTAATCGCAGCCTTAAGGGTGTAATCAAAGTACAAATACTGTACATACACACCACATCTCAGGGAACTGTGGCTAACAATTCAGCTGGCACCCAATCTCAAAGTTTGTCCCTCCCTCTCTACAGGCTGGCAGATAAAAATGCCACGGCGCCTGGAAAACAGATGACAGGTGCCACAGCCAAGCCCAGATAAAACTGATGAGAAGGCATTATCTCCCTTCCACTGAACAGAGCGCCACTGAGCACACCTTCCTTTTTCTCTTCCCTGACGATGCACATGGTCGGTCAAACAGGGAGCATTAGGGGAACAATATTTGGACTAAAATAGAAAGTAGCTCATGGAGAAAACTCGGATTGGAGGCTTTGTGTGCACTGAAAATCGTTACAGCGGGTGGTGATAACACAGAAAACAGCAAATAACCTTGACTCTTTGTGAATACAAAATGATCTACCCCCTGCGTTTACTTAATAATGAAAGATGTTGCGATGGTTACAGTAATAAGAAGCATTGTTGACACCATGACCCCATTAAGCCCCCGCTTCAGATCTGAATGCGTGGCCTTTGGCACCTTCATTAAGCACCTACACATAAGACTCGCAATTGCATTTGGATGCTGTGTTATTACTGTCTCAGTCCTGCCTTCTTAGCCAGGTTTCTAATGAAAATAATAATAATAGCAATAATAATAATAATAATAATAATAGACAAGGCACATTCACATCTAACTATGTGACGTATAAATGAGAGCTGACGCCTAACCAAAAATTAAAAAGAGACCACTAGGACTAACACTACATTTAGATGACTTATAAATTCAGGAAGTGCAATTGAGAGCCATTTCTTAGCATGCAAACAGTGTTTCAGTTGAATTCAACATTTTTTAATCTCAGTGGGATGACGTAGAAAATGCCAATTAATTCAACAAAAGACACAGGCATGATTAAGAGATAAAATAACTCTAATGACAAATGTCAGAGACAGGAAAAGCATAACTGGGAGCCTCAGAAGACTTGATAACATCTGTGAATTAGAGGTGGGCTATACGTCAAAATTTGATTTCAAGTAAAAACCAGGGCCAAGGGCCAGGGCCATTTATCAGCCGTGTAAGGAAGCCAAGCTTGTGCACATCATGGAGGGGAGATAAATGTGTAGTATCAATACCACAAGAAATGTACCAAATGTAAGGCATTTCCTTTTACTATTCTCCATCAATAATGTTATCACATATACAGTATGTAACACATATTAAAGTGAAATCACTTATTGCTGCAGAGACACAAGTAATGCTGCACTAAAATCCGTGCTCATGTGCCCATGACGTGATCTAACCTGAGATTGATTGATTGATTGATTGATTGATTGAGCATTTAAAAATCCATTGTCAGTCAACCTAATTGATCTTATAGGGAAACAAAACAACTTTTGAACTGGAATAAAATGTCTAGTTCAACAGCTATTTAGTCATAAGTCACCACAGTCAGTGGTAAATTATCCAAACTATCATTATTATATCAGCTTTCAAAATACATTGTCAGTTGACCTTGGATAGACAAAACGGGACTTAGTATGACACCCCTGTGAATCACACTTTCATACAACATGAAGATCTTGTACTTCAAGTAGAGACCATTACTTTACAAACGTTTAAGTCGTCGATACTGAATGACTCAAAGGCAAAAGTGTGTATGTGTGTGTTGGGAGTGTAAAGACAGGCAAAGTTGAGGCCGAGTGCATTTTGGTCACAAATGTCCAATCCATCACACTGTCACCATGAAGGGAAGAGAAGCAGGAGAGTGTGTTTGTGTGTGTGGTTGATGTTTGATGAGAACCGACAGACAGAGCTGACCAACTGCCCCAGAGAACAGATTCTTCAGAAAAAACCCACGTGGGAGTGTGTGTGGATACAGATCATCTTCACAACGGTCTGCACGCTCTCTGAATTTGTTTTCACGTGGGACTCGAGCCATGGCAGGGAAGGGAAATATGTGTGTGTGAGTAAATTTTATCCACCAGGGCAAAATGCAATATTTGCAAAACTTTGATTATGAGCAACAGTGGCAGAAACACAAATATGCTCATGCATTTGTTGGCAATGCCGGGCATTAAAATACAGGATTGCACCATTTCTGATAGCTTGAGGGCGAGTGCTGCATCCCCTCGAGCAAGTACAAGTGCATCTGTAATGTAATTTTAACACTGGAGCCATACTGGCAGCCTTAGCAGAAGATTTTGTTTATTCAAATAGGAATACTTTAATTAAAAATGAATGTTTTTGCAAACACATTATAAATATTCTTCTATTTAATCACTAGACAATTGACTCAGGCTACAAATGGCAGTTAACGAGCTCCAGAGATTTCCTTTTAATTTTGTAAAACTCATTAATAAGGACTGAAAAGAGTTCTATACAGAATGAATTTTCTTCCCAAATCGAATGGCTGAGGGTCTTGATAAGGAATGAATTAGCCAACAAGCAGAATTGAATTTAAAAAGCACTAAACAAAAAATGTCTCAAAGAGTTTGGATTGTTTTTCCGCAGTAACATTTATTTTTTAGTGAGCCAAACTAAGAAACTGAACAGTTTTATACTGTAAACAAATAATAATAATACAAAACATTAGTCAGCATATCACCAGAGTAACCGCTAACTGCTGCTAATGGTAGCTGCCATTAGCTAGCTCACTTAGCCGTACAGCTAGCAGACCAGACTGGGAGCTCGGGGGGCCAGGGGAGTGTTAGTGCTGGCATTTATGAAGTACTTCTGAGGAAATTTAAAACATATTAAGATACACAGTTTATTATTAATTTTCAAGTCTTGATGGAAAGGCATAGCAAAAGTAAGCAGCAACTTGTTCCAGCTTCATGTCAGCTCCGGCTGTGCGTTGCGTCAGCTGGAGAGTTTCTTGTTTTTAAGTTTTTCACTGCATTAGAAGTCAGGTTGTGTCTGTACCCTCGAGCAAATAGTCATGACATGTGGAGAAAGTTGGAGCTCAGTGGCAGGTCTGCAACATTTTACTTTGCCCTTAAAGTACCGTAGCCAAAGTTTTCCACAGGTGCCTGTTGAGGGTTGAGATATATTTAGAACTGAGTGGGTACACTGTAATTATACACTACATCGACAGGTGAGGAGGGGGGGTTAAACAGTAAAAATACACACACGCACACACACCTCTGATAGGCTTGGCTTATCGCAAAGGTTGCCATGGTAACTAGACACAGCTGCTTCTATAAAAAGGGAGGAGGTTGAAAAAGGTGATGGAGAGAGAGTGAAGGGGGGATGCAAATGAACGGATGACGGAGAAAAAATAAAAGTGGCTGAACATATTTTTCTAAATCAAACCCAGCAATTTTACCTCAGCCGGTGACGCACAAACTAATTGCAGTGATTGAGCTTCGGGAAAGGAGGCGGGCAGGTTGGCAGTCAGGTGCTGTCTAACTAGCCGGTGGGAACACAACTCACTGCAGAGAGATGACGCTTGATTTAATAGCTGTCATTATGGCAATTAAGGCTCCCACTGGTTAAAAATAATTGTACAGCAAACTTATGCTTGTCTTGGCCGGATGGCCATCATTGAGAAATTACATTTAATGTAAAAGTGAATTCAAATTCGTGTTGTAAAAACAGTCATTACACAAGTAATTTTCTAAACACCAGAGATACGAGGATTTATCACGCTTTAAGTCTGTACATGCACGGTAAACTAAATAAATGCACTTAATTTGCATCAGTTTTGCTCCCCAGCGCATACACTGTTCTGCGTTAAGCCTCAGTAAGTGTGAGATAAGGTGCGTTTGCAGCAGAGCGGACAGCCAACCCCCACTGTGATCCGTTAATGGACAAATCAACATGCCGTTGATTATTGACATTCAGCTAAAGCAGCCTTTGTGCTCTCATGCACTGCAATTTTACTGTGCACCATTACAGCCTATAGATTGTGGTATAGACCATGAGGAGGTCTGGCTTATTTTGAGACCTCGGTTGAGAAAACTAAAGCGAGAAGTATTGTTCAAAAATGGACAAAAACAACATTATGACCAGGACGAGATCAGTGTTCAACAAGCCTCTGTATATTCATACACACTGAGTACCTGACAGTCTGGTTTTGTGTTGAAAATGAGACAATCCCACTGCATAACGTTAATAAAATCTGTGTTTTGTTTTCAGTTTATTCATTTTCATTCTCACTGTCTCTGGGCAGAATTGAGTAAAGATACTTTCAGAACTTGTAATAAGGACAACCTTTGTCAGGTCAGAAATCCAAATCAAAGCAGGCCTGAAAGTTTGTCACTGTTAAACCTTTGTGGCATGGAGCGAGCATGCAGGCGTTCTCTTTTTTATTGATGCTGTCGCTGATAGCTTTGCAATTACGTGATGTGCATACTATCAGCTTTCAGACAGTATGAGAGTATAGGAGGCAAAAGGAGCATCAAGCACGGAGAGAGTGGCTACTCTTTTTTATAAAAACGCATAAATAGTATAGTAAGTATATGTTTCTGTCGTCGCTCCCCCCCTTCCAGTGGGCCATGGGACCTTATTTTAAAACAAAATGCATGATAGATGAGACAACTTATGCTTTGACCCTGTTTGATTTGTGCCATAAATTACAAATATGATATTTGTTGATTTGAAAAAATACAGTACAAGAGTACCAGACTTAAAAAAATACGAAATTCCGTTCCGTTCTCTTTTCCGCGAGGGTCGCGGGATGTTGCCGCTTTTTCCCCCTAAAGGGTTGCGGGGCTTACTGGGGCCAAATCCAGTTTACTTGATGGGCATAGGCCAGGGTACAACCTGAATGAGTCTCATTGCAGGACCCTTACTGATGGCAGTGGCTGCCTCACAAGGTGCCAACTGCACATCAGGAGCAACTTTGGGGTTCAGTATCTTGCTCAAGGATACTTCAACATGTAGCTCAGGCCCGCCCCGGGGAGCCAGGATTCGAACCTTGTAATGATGGTGGCCCAGTGATCTTCTGATCACTGGGCCACCAGCTCTACCCACTGAGCTACAGCGGCCCAAAAATACGAAATTAGAAAGACTAAACACCCAACAGTCTCTTGAGTCACGTCGTATTTAACACTCACCAAAACCCATAACCTGAAATATTGTAGAGCCGGTCCTGTGCCTTAGCTGGCTCACAACACTTCTTGGCATAAATGATAACAGTCATCTTGTCATTTTCACCTTTTATCATACTTTTTCTTTGCTAAGGTGACAGCCATGCTGGTGATGGTGTTGGTGACGTATGTTGTGCAAGGCAAAACCAAGTGGTACTTTGCTGTCGACTTTCTTAACATGCAAAATTATCTTTTCAATTGACATCAACATCATAGTTGTAATTCAAACAGCATCAAAGATATTATGTGTCTCTCACCATTAACCACCCTACATATTTCTTCTGAAGAAAGGTCCAATGAGGCCCTTCTATGGCTGGCCATGGCAACCACAAAACCCACATTAAGAATACCAATGCGTGAGCTAGTTGTTGAATTATAATCCTCTTCACCAGCAGTGACATTATTAATTAATCAAAATAGTTTTGAAACAACATTTGACTTGATGATTAAAATACATAGAAATAGAAACAACCTGTTCTTTTCAGCTGCAAAAAAAATGAGATTGGATTAACATCCATCCTGTTGGCACGATTAGATATAGCTGGTATTCACAGCAGAGGACTTTCGTGCTGCTGCCGCCCTTTGAAGAGTAGAATGCAGCTGTAACTGGTAGTAGCAGATACAGTGCTAACTGCTCACTGTTTAAAAATGGGTTAATATTTGTGAAGACACATCAATATCTGGATACTAAAACAGCTACTTGAGGTTTCACATGCTAATTGTTACTGAGTGCTTGCAAAATAGGTGTTGCTTTATCTCAAAAGTCCTATTAAAAGACCTACTATCTAGTTCAGCAGTAGATATCTGTTTATCTCTAAATATGAAGCGCAAACTTTTAGCATTTCAGAAAGACGTATAAAGGAAACCCTCTACAAGAAAATCCACTGAATTACACAGGCTAGTGGTACAGATGCTAGTAGCTACCTAGCAGCATTTAAGCTCACTAAAAACATAATGTGTTAATCACCGCAACCCCAATTGTTTGGACATTTACAAACTTGCACTGAATGCAGCTTTCCATACATTTACTTCCACTAAATGTAACAATTGTGCCAAAGCATAACACCCATTATCTAAACAGTAAGAACAAAGGAAATGGAGCTTTGGATTTAATGTTAATCAGCTTTAACAACGCAAAGCATATGTGGAAGCACAACATCCCACATATGGTGACAGGTAGGTGATAGATGTGCGTTTCATTGTCCTTTTCTGCCTCTCCGTTGCTGCTGCTGCTCAGAATCAGGTCAGATGAGTCACCAGCAGCAGAGGCCCATGGCTACAATCTCTCGCTCTCTAATCCACTCTCAGCCTGATGTGATAATGTGATCTCATTCAGCTTGCTCTTCTGTTGACGGCTGATGTCTCACAATTTGTGTGTTTGTGGGCCGCGCAGTCATTTGTTTAAGTTAGGGTTTGACGGATGCAGGTTTGTTCGAAGGTTGTCGTCAGTGGGACTGAAAGTGATGGCAGCCAGTATTCAGTGTGACTAGCAATTTTCTTGCCAAAAAATCAAGAAAAGCTTCTGAAAAAGCATTTGTGTCTGAGTTTTTAGTCTATCATGGGTCTATCAGAAACGGTAACCGTCTGGTCAAATTAAAAGAACTTTGTGTAGAATATGATAGTTTTGTTTGTGTTTCCGCTGCTGTCCACCACACATTGTAGAGATCACTGAAGTAGAGCTGAAACAGTTTGTCAATTAAAATATACTAATAGAAAATTAGCAAAAAAGCAAATTATAAACCAAACATACAAATGAGGTTCAACCCTCTCAAATGTGAGGATTTGCTGCTTTTGTTCGCCTGTGAAATGAATATCTTTGGGTTTTGGACTGTTTGGTCAACAAAACATTTCTTCACTGTTTGCTGACATTTCACTGATTTAACAATTTTTCAAGATTAGAATCAGCAGATTAATTGATAATGACAATTGTTTGCAGACCTACAATGGAGGAGGAAGTCCTAAAAGCAAGATTATTCGAGTGCTGCGAAGAAGTTCTATTTGTGGCTATTACAAGGCGTTCAGTGAGCAGTGGCCTCAGTGGAAGAGATCTCTAAACCTCAGCAAATAAAACCAAACTGCCTCTATCTGCATGGAAAGATAACACCAGGGGTTATACTGTAAAAGTGTTGCTTGTTCAGTAGACTTGAAACAAAATCCAGCCCAAGACACTTGAGATATTTGCAGTATTTAGTTTGATATCATGAGAGATTTCAGTGATCTAAGAGATTGTCAGACATCAAGAGAAAACATTAGCGCTTTGGTATTCAAAATCAGAAAATAAAAAAGACTACACATTTTCAGAGCAAAAGAACACTGATATTGGGCACAAACCCTGATGTTCAATAGATGTTTTTTAATGTCCAGCGCTACATTTTAAAGGTTCAATATTTCTACAATATCTGCATAATGCAACTGAGGTTAAGAAAAGTTTGTGAATATATCAAATAAAATATGGTCAAGATTAGGTTCGGGTATATTCGCACCCAGCCCATTTGGACATGTTTTTTTGACCATTTTACCATCAGATTCCACTCCTTTGGCCACATGTGAAGATAGTAATCACACAAAACAAGCTAGACCATCTAAAGAGCAATTGTTGTGCAAGTGTTTGGTGTTATGCACCGATCACAGCCCAACTCAACAGCACACTCTTGAGGAAGCATGACTTTTAATAAGATTTATCAAGACATTGTTTAGTTTTAGTTTAGATGCTCTCTGTAACTGGATATTTAATTATTTTAATGAACACTGGTACATTTACCACATAAACTCAATAAAAACGAAAGCAATACACACTGCTGTTGCTCCATTATAGAGGAGGAAGTCTTTTAATGGTGAATCTTCTCCTTTGTTTACAACTTTTGGGTCACTCTTGGATGTTTCTGTGTGAACACAAAGGTGCAAATGCAACATCTGTACCAAATTAGTATAGCTCAAACAATATATGGGTTGTCACAAATATATTGGTTTTGGTGAATCTGATATCTGATGGGACGCCGTCATTACCATCCATCCATCCATCCATTACAAACAAGTATTTCTGTCAGGAGTCTTAATAACCACATTTTAGGGTTTCTATGAAATGTGCTTATTTCATATATCATTATCAAACCGCTTTTTATTCCCTAATATTTGTAGCAGCCTCTAAAAACAAGTATCTGACAAACTCTACAAATCAGTTCCTGAATCAAAACAAAGCAAATGAAACAGGTCTGAATACATGATAACAAACTTGGTCAAGGTTTAGAGAAATATTAGTTGGTAACAAAACCAAAGATTAAATGCTGGTCAGTGACAGGACCAACTATGGTCTTCCACATGATCGTGGTCTTTCAGCCTTTTGTAGATCTCATCCTGCACTGGTTCGACATACTACACTCCCTTTAAAATGTCACTTTTTGCCACCCACAGTAATTCAGCAGACCAAAAAAACATAATGATCTCATTCTAAGCCGGATCATCATACTTTCACCTCCTACCATGTACACTAATATTTAAATGTTGGATGAACAAAAGCATTGTCTGTTGTTGGCATAACACCCAGTGACGCTTTCTGTTAATGACTCTTTGTTCCGTTTTTCTTTCTTTTCTGTGGCCTTGTATTACTCACGCTGTGGGGACACTAATCTGCTACTCACTTTGTGAGGACCTGCCTTCTTTAAGAAGACAAAACACAAGTCCCTGTACTGTAAATTGTTAATGTTTAGGGATGAAGTTAGAGTAAACGTTAGGGGTAGGAGAGTAGTGGTTATGGTAAGGGTAAGTCTCAAGGAAAGTCTGTGCAATGTCCCCAAAAGTGACAGAAACATGTGTGTGTGTGTGTGTGTGTGTGTGTGCGCGTGCGTGTGTGTGTGTGTGTGTGTGTGTGTGTGTGTGTGTGTGTGTGTGTGTGTGTCCGGGTGGTGGCCAGCTTGTCCGGTCGACCATCCCTCTCCAGCTGTCTCCCTCACTGCACGGGCTTACCCTGACTGACACCAACCGTGCCCAGAGGCTAAACACAACATAGCAGTTTCAGATCCGGGCACAAACACACACACACACACACACACTCACACTCACAAAGACAGACACACAATGGTTGGTCGCAGCAACGACAGCTTGATCCGATCTGACCTCGGCCTCAGATGTCTGGTTTTTAGGTGTCTGTGTGTGTGTGAATAAGTGTCCACAGCTGTTGAATGAGAAAGCCTTTACTCCATCACCTGCTTCCCAGTCAGTCTCCTGTGAAATGCAGGATAACTGTCCACTATGACACACATACACAGACACACACACTCACAGATGTCTGGATTCTGCTCTTTACTCATGCGTCTGAATCCTGCCTCTATCTTTCTCTCCATCTTTGTGTCCTTAATGTCTCCCTCTTGTCTCAACTTGTCAATTGTGTCTGCAGGGTGTGAACCGTTAGCACTGCGCTGTAAGGCTATTCCTCACACACAGCTCCTTGCAGTGTTCGTCAAGCATAGTACACGCCGACACCTCGGCACGGTCACACTACTCGAAATCAGCGAGCTGAGCTGGCTATTAAAATGTAGCCTTTTACACAAACAATCAGTCGGATTTCAATTATAACATATAAACTGTACTGCTAATAATTGTGGTTAATATTCCAGTAGAAAATCCTGCCGTAAGTGTTAAAACATTTTGGAGTTCTTCCTGTTGCAGACAGTGGGGCAAAATGAATAAAACATTGGCTATTGACAGCTTCATTACAGAAGCAAAAACACATATTGGTTCAGTCTTTTAGGAACACAGATTTGGGGCTCTGGAGATGGTGGAAAGATTTAAATACAGTCGTGCACCTTCTTGAAAACTTCAAATGTATATTGGCTTGGTTAATTTACTGAGATACTGACAACAAACAGCTCAATTCTCAGGACTTATTATTGACATATAAACCACTGCCAGTTAAACTACTAGCGCTGAGAGACATGGCTAAAAGATTTTAAATATTTATCACAATATTATGAATGTGCTGCCTCTGTTCAATGGTGATAGTGACTCTTCAAAAATATGGTAAGATGGGCAGAACCAACAGGCGCTGGTTCTAGATTTAAATGTTTTTTATTTCTCCCGAATTGAGAGGTTCATCCAAAAATGGACAATGTACTGCTGCTTGTGATGGAAGATCTCTGTCCATGGTTTTAAGGTTTGTTAGAGTAATTCTCTTGTTCTGGCCAGCTTAGTCACTGATAAACATTACCTGTCCTAAAAGTGTGCTTCAGCAATGACGTATTTTTATAGGCTAACCCGGAAGTTAGCTTTGCCCTGGTTACCTCGACATAAAGCCTATAGGATTTTTCAATTGGGTTTGGATCGCAGTCACGACTTCAACGTCACCACCAATAAACTTTTCACTCCAGTCTACTGTATTTAACATATTTTACTATAAATTGATCAATCTATAAGTTGGAAGGGTAGAGATAGAATTGTTTGCAACTAACATCAACCTGCACAGAAGCCAGACTATTGAGACAAATCTCTCTGTTTGGGGTAACAACATTTAGAGCCCCCGACCACCTCTTGTCTTATTTAGCCATCTTGTAGGTCTCAACCTTTTCTAAAACACGTAAACACGATTAAATTCACATATGGGGTACTCACTTTTGTCTTTTATGTAGTAGAACAATATGAAAAAATCTCTTCAGCTAACCGAAAAACATATAAACTTTAAAATGAGGGAACCAGATGTGTGAAAATGCTAACTTATTTCATGGTTTTAGGATTCAATCATGTGAACTATATTAGATAGACCTGTATCCAGTGTCAGAGATTTCACCTTTACACCATAGTTGCTATCCCTTTAGTATCTCTCTGAGTGTATTAGGCCATGTTGAACTACATTGCTTATAATTATTGAATTAAAGGTGCACTATGTAGTTTTGCAGAAGAAATTTCAATCAGAAGATTTTACTTGACTGATTTTTTATGTCTAAACAAACTAAATAAACAAACTCTCTTTATTTTCATGAATACATTTCTGGATAAACTGAATAAACAAACTGACCTTAAAGGACAACACAATTTCATACTGTGTTACTTTGTTTACATTTGGCGGACCCTGCCACATCCCAAGTTTCAAACAGGGTTCTGGGGACCTTAATTTCCTCTGACAGCAGCTTGTTTATTTACTTATAGAAAATATAAATATTTCTGAGATTGTATTATTAGCTCATTCATATCCTAAATATCAAAATTCTGTGTTCGAGTTTTTTCTCCAAAACCACATATCACCCCTTTAATGTATAAAACATCTCAAATTCTCAGAGATTAATCTGGAGAGTAGTTACTAATTTTCAATTGATTTTCAAAAGATGTACTTCATCACAATATTCATCAACATCTTGACTTAAAAACTATGAGCCTATTTCTATTTCTTACTTTTTTATTGTATTATTTATTCTTCTACTGTTATTATTGTTTATTACAATACCACTATCCTTTGGCTGTGATGAAGAAATTTCCCCATTTGTGAGACAAATAAAGGAAATTATGATTCTGATTCTCTGATTAAAATTCAAATGTTTCTGGATTGCAGTAACAGAAAAATATGTGATATATGTGTGTTGGCTGCTCATTACCACAAGGGTAAAATATGTTATACAACACACACAAAGTTTAGACCACTACCACACACCAGGGGAGGAAACAAAGACAGAATTAACTGGCTCAGTAGCTGATCCCTCCCATACTGTGTTGGCTGATTTACAGCCTTTTGCTTGTCCTCTGACTGCACCAGGTGAGGCGCTGGAGCATGAAAATCATTTAAGGCGTCATCACATTCTGTCGAGTCATGCGGTAGATCACAGCTACAGGCCTAGAGGTCATTCCTTACAACTCCTCTGTCTCATGTCTCATCAATTAAAATATGACTCCGGATGGCCTCTGAGGGAGATGTTGGTTTCAGCGACCATCACGGAACAGACTGTTACAAGTCTGCGTAGCAGCAACATCTGATGTATGAATGGGGCAGTCATTATGGAGAAAGTGTTAAGAATAGCTCAGCACAGGGTCCCTCTGGGGAAAGCATGGTTCCTTCTCTCTATTCCTCTCTGTTTTGTTCACACTAAAGTCACAGCACACTGAATTCCATTAGCAGTGGCATCAGTGTCTATAGCACTTGTAGCCTGCAGCCTCTCTGTTTCACGTGCGTGGGCGTGTGCGTGCGTCTGTGTGATCTCATCATTTGTTGTATTGTAGACGCAATGGGAATGAGTGAACCCTATTTAAACAGAGCATGAAAAAATGTCAAGCCTGAGAGAAAACTGGTCCACATTGCAACGTGCACTCGTAATCGCTCCATCAGAACAAAAAAATTAAAAATAAACCCAAGAAAAAACTCGCTCATTACTTGGCAGTGGCGTTAAGGCCGATATGCTGCGTGCACATCTGTTTAATGGGGTGATAAAAAAGGATGAGGGCAGAAAGTCAGCGCTCACCTGCGGAGCTGTCGTACAAACAAGTACACAGATAAAAAGCATCTGAGAGCAGAAGAGAGCAGAGCGGTGCTGTTAACACAAGCCAGCCCAGCGTTCTGCCCAAGTGGTAATAAGCTACGAAACCACAGCTGACTGTCCATATATTATGTTGACTGAAAAACACTGGTGGTAATAACACCAAGAGGGCTCGCACAGTCTCACAGGCTGTCATCAGACTGGCATCACATGTTAGATTTAAACAGCTTTTGTCCAGTCTGGCCAGCAATAAAAAAAATAGGTTTCCAACCGGTGAGCAAGGATGATTTAATATTCCATAGCTTAGAACCCTTATGGAACATGTATTGCATATTGCAATTGTGCTGACTTCCTCTTCTTTGTCTTCTTCTCGGTGTTTATTGGTAGACCACAAACCACCTTAAAAGGCACTTGCTACCACCCACTTCATCCGTGTGTTTAAATGCTACTCTTGTTGAGTCTTTGAAAGCATTTGGCTTCTTATTCATCATCAGCTATAACTTTCACAGATACCAATAGATGACAGATAATAGCCTATAAACTTCTTAATATAATTCATCAGCCCAATATATTTCATGCATCTTTAGTTTAAAGCCCAATGACATTTACTTTTTAATGGCGAGAGCCAAAGAAGAGCAACATTGAGAGGGTAGAAACCAATTTGAGCCGTTTTCGTCCGTCTCGACAAGTGACTTGAATGATTCATTGACAATCAAAGTGTTAATACATTTTCTGTAGTGTAATCCATCCATTCACATTGGCACAGTTTGATTAGCAACTTGAGGTGTGAGCGTGGAGTTCCGGTTGAGAGATGACATCTACGGACAAACACTTTCACAAGCAAGTTTTAAAAATTATTTTCACCAAAAAAACTGATAAAAAGCTATATTGTGGTCAGGCGAAAAGCAAATGAACTCCGTGTTATACAAGCCAGTTCAAGTTTACCTGCATGCAACCAGAGCCTGCACAAATGGGACTGGTCAATACTACTTGGCTACAGCAGACTACAAACAGACTACAAACAGAAATCAAGAACCTTTCCATACCAAAATCTTGCCCCTCGTCTACAGATTCTGCATTTACACGCACACGTCTGTTTGTAGAGATAATCAATTGACTTTCAGCAGTGAAGGACAGGCAAATATAATAAAGTTTGGATAAAGTTAAAGATTTTGATGGCAAAAGTGTCATCGTCTATAGTTTTCACCTGACAGTTAATACTTTGTTTTCTTTTTGGGTCATGGGTCGGGTCACAATTGCTGGCATTATATCAGCTTTGGCTGCTGGTGTCCTGTTTATATCTTATATACCCCCCGCTCTTTCAGCTTATTCTTATTCTCTCTCCTCTGTCCACTCTTGACACCAATGCCAAACCAAGACATGTATAAAACTCTAGGTCCTTATGGCCTTATTCATACTTTACATTTAAACTAAGCGTAGACTGACTGACTGTTGCAAATAACGATTCCACTGTCATTACTGCTTGTAATTAAATCTAATTTCAGTTTGAAGCTGCCATGAGCACACTGTATAATAACCACGTCCAGCAATCAGCTTGGAAAGAACAATTTTATTGTCATACTCCGCTACAGCTGTGTGGTGCAGATAGTTTGCTTTTGGATTTAACATCACTGAAAATTCATTACGGTTGAATCTGAGAGCTGTGTGAGGGTGTTTGTCTTTCATTTCACAGGATCAGTGTCTGATTACAAGGAAACCACTGCTGACCTTTCATTTCTAAAGCACAAACTTTGTATGCTGGCCTCCAAATTGAGCATAATTTTAGAACAACAAAGTATTGGTCACATCACAAAAGCTATTAATCTCTATTAGTCCCATTTTCGGCCCGTTCTCATCAGAAAAACAACATTTAAAGGTCACTGGGCAAGCAGATTATCACAACCCATGTGTACATTTCTTGTAAGCCCACTACCTCTAGTGGCTGTAACAATCATTATAGCAGCAAAGGAGGAAGTCAGGTGATGAAGTATAAAGAGCAATAAAGTCCACAAAGTTAGGGGAGTGCAGTGGATGGTAGGGTAAAAACAATTCCGGACTTTCATCCAGGAGAAGTCACCAGTGGTTATTTTAAAGGAGACATCTCATGCTTTTTTCCCCCTTTCCCTCAGTGAGTAATATAGAGTCTTGAGCTTGTAAAAGGTCTTGAAATTTAAAGAGTCCAGACCAATGGGAGCTCTCCTCTCCAACAGAAAACACTTCTCCTGCCTAAAACGCCTCATAAGTCCCGCCTTTAATTTCACGACTTCTTGACATCACACTGTCACCATGTCACACATTTGCGAGAGGGACTGAAGCATACTCGAATACTTGAATAATTCATTAACAGCGACCCAACATTTCCCCCATGAGCAGGCACTTGGCGACAGTGGTGAGAAAAAACGGCCTTTTAATAGAAAGAAACCACTGAAGCTGAACTGGACTCAATGGTGGGCTGCCATCTGCCTCGACCAGTGGGGTTTAGCGAGACAATACAGAAATAAGATACGTACAATCTTTTTCTGCCAGGGGTATCTTCTATCTTTTTTTCAACAATTATATATTTCGTCTTTGCCTCAGACAATCTGCACTTTCCAGGCCTGTTATATAGGGAATATATAACAAGCAGATAGAAATAACAAAACAATTAATCGTGGATTGGATATGATAAAATGGCTTGTTTAACCAAATGCCTGAACATAAGAAAGATTTCAACAGAGCCGCAAAATTCTGTAATACATTCAGACCTAATTTATTCTCAATTCTATAATTCATCAACTTTAACAAACAGCATCTGCTACACATTAATTAATGAGCACAAAGAACTAGCAACAGAATCCAAGCAAATACTTTGACACGACAGTCAATTATGGAACTCAGTTTTCTAATGACTTAGTTTCCTGTGTGTTGGTTAGAAACGACAGCACACATACTGCCAGTCTCAATTGGTTCCTGGCATCTTTATCATCCCAACTAGCAGCGCTGCTCTCCAGTCAGCCTGAGCCTTCGCATCTTTAGTAAAAATTTCCTCAGGATGTCATGAAATTTTCAGTAATCCTTAAAGTCCTCTGCACAAATACAAATAGAGTTCTTTTTTAAAAAAATCAGAAAATGCAGAGGCAGAGAGAAGAAATCAAAACTTAGTTATAATTCCTCTGACATCAACTGACATCGGAATAATCAACGGGCGGCACCGCTGACTGCAGCTGCATGGCTGATTGGGCTGCAGGCAGCAGTATATCCTGTTGGAGTGTGTTCTGGAAACACAGCGGGCTGTGAGGCAGCAGATTTTTTTTACTCTGTGTGATTCGGTTTTGGTTTGTCAGCTCCTCTGGGCAGCGAGGTCTCCATAACAACAGAATTTAATTTGGAAAAATGGGGTGAATCTACAGCTCTCTGGTTACTGACGCTGGGAGGCTTCTCTTTTGTTGTGGCCCTACTTTTTGATTAGGTTGATTACACAGGTGGATTTTTACATGGAATTCTCGCCTGGGGCTGCTCAATTATAGATAAACGGACTGAAACCTCAAAGTTGGAAGCACGTTTTTGTTTTTTTTCTTTCTTTTAACGACAAAGTTCTGAGTAAGCACATTCATTTTGCGCACCACTAGAGCAGCTCTGTTGGCATTACAACTATTTAAATTATGACTAACATTTAAAGTTTAATGCTTCACTGTGAAAGTAGCCAAACAGGACTGCCTCTAATGCTGCAACAAGCACTATGACGAGAAAACAACAAGGGACAGGAGACAAAAATGAGTAGGGCGAAGAGAAGCAAGGTAGGCATTTGCGGAGAACGAGCCATATTGATTGGCCATAAACCATCACTCAGGCAAACTGATGGGTTTTAACGGAGGAATGCTGAGTCATGGAGCTGTCTAGCAGTCAGCAATAGGGGCAAAAACGGGTCAGAGGGCTGCGTAAATAAATAGATATTTAGGGTAATTGTCTACAATACCTTGATGAGTTATAACTACCCCCTTTAAAGGTTTGGTCAATCTATTTTCTCACAAATTGGAGTTCTTATCAGTTTTTCTTCCACTTCTACAATCATCTTTCTAATGAAGTCAAATGGGAGTCAGGGATTTGTCATTGTATTGTACGAAACGAAATGCTGAAATGTTAAATCAATTTGGTGAATTTTATCTTAAAATATGTTTTGCACAAACCACTGACTTGTATTGATACACAGCTTAACTGATGAATTGCAAAAAACTATTGTGTCTCCATGGCAACAGGAGATAAAATTGAATGGATTTGATTTGGATTTCTCTTTTCCGGTTTTTCACATGCTCACTTTTTAAAATTATTCATCCATACAGATATGTTCAATTTATACTAGCTGTCCTATATTAGGGGTGTCACAATCTCGATTAAAGTTGGAAATCAATTGAAATGACGACCCGATCACGACCTTCGAAATCAAAGAAAAAAGCTAGGATTTTGCCACGCCCCAACTAACACGTCTTGCAGGCGTGCCACGAGGGAAAAACACACATAGAGCATGCTGTAGCGCAGCAAGTTGACATTACCTCCTCTAACCTGAAGCTGCAGCCAATTACAAGACACCATGACAACTGCTGATATAAGAGACACATCAACTAAACTCAAACCCTCTCCTGCTGAATTATGGGGATTATATCGCTCATGGCACCATTTAGACCATCTTTTTTTAATAGGAATGGATAAATCAAATGAGTTATCATGGCATAAAACCAATGATCCTATAGCTGTAGCTCAGGAGGTAGAGCAGGTCGTCTAGTAATTGGAAGGTCACTGGTTTGAATCCCCGCTCCTCCTAGCTGCATGTCGAAGTGTGCTTGAGCAAGAAACTGAACCCCAAATTGCTACTGATGAGCAGTTGGCACCTTGCATGGTGGCCTCTGCCATCACTGTATGTATTTGTGTGTGAATGGGTGAATCTGACAAGTGTTGTAAAGTGGCTTTGAGTGGTCAGTAAACTGGAAAAGCTTGTAAAGCACTATAGAAATACGAGTCAATTTACCAAATATGATAAATGATAAAAATGGCACAGCCTTCTGTGCTAAAAGAAAAAAAGAAAAAACAAGATTGAGAATCGAATCGTGACCTTAGAATCGAAAATCGACCTTAGAATCGTGACACTATTGTATATACTGTTAATATTTAATGTGTCCAGTTTTTTCTTGACATAACTACTTTTTGATTTTTCCTTTCTTTGTGTCCAGTCACTGTTTGCGGTTATAATGGCCCAAATATCAGTCCAGGGATCAGTTTCATCTTATCTTAATGGGAAGACAGACTGAGTGCAGAGGGTGAAGTCATAGTGAGCCCCGCTGTTGTTTGGATGTCCTTTAGCCAGAGGGAAGGACGGACAGATAAACAGAGGCACGATGAGAGGATGGGAAGGAGAGAAGAGTAAATAGGCCTGCCAATTCTACAAAGAGCTAAGATGGGCGTAGGATTCAGTAAAATGAAAATAGAAAGGGCAAGCAAAACAAGAAAGATGAATGATAGAAAGGCCATGTAGTCATCATTAACCCATGTGATTAAAATGTAACCAGAATTATAGTTCTGTATGGATATTATTATTAATTATTTAAAGGGGTCAAACAGGTTTCTTTAAATTAGTGTCAAGACAGTGTCACAATATGCAGATGATTCCTTTCTCTTCATGTCTCATCACTTTCTAAAGATAAAGGTCAACTGACTAAGAAGATGAAGGTCACTTATATTTACCAAGACAACTAAAGCCATCTGACTGTGTCATTTCCTGCATGTCCATATACAGGAGGCTTATGTTTTCTCGGGTAACAGCATTGGACAAATGTGCTTGGGGTCCAACAGGGCATTTTTCATACTATGAGGGTTTTGAAATACTGGGGCCATCAGAACAATGGGCAGGTGAACATCATTTTTAATCAGTCTAAACAGGTCAATTACAGACCAGGTCTGACTTCCCACAAGTCACTTTAACATTCGTTTAACATGTATGTTGGATGTATTTTCTGCAGATTCTAAATCATTAAGACTTTTGGTGCATAGTTGGTCCTCAACAGTGACACTAACAATTATTATTAATGAACGAAGTAATGAAAATACATGTTAATTCAATCTTTGACAAGGTTTGTTAAACTGAAAATTCTAATGTTGCCAAACAATGTCACATATTCGAAAACTATTTATTAACAGCGAGTCTGATGCATGTGTTTTGTCATTCATTAAAATGTCTATTATTTCTATGACAAAACATATTACCAATGCTACCACTGTTTGTTCATCATTGTAAGGGATTGGAAATGCTCTACTTTTCAAAGGGGAAAAGACTACACTGTTCAACCGTATCTAACTTTTTATAATCTATAGGCTACTGATTTCAGGATCTTAGAATCTAATATATTTGAAAGCTCAACTGTTAAATATTTCCTTACAATTGAAAGTAGTAAATGAGTTCTGCTAACCCTGCTGACTAAACCTTGCTGAGTAAAACGGAATTACCATGTTTCACCTTGCTCAGCAGATGTGGAAGCCACTGCCTGTAGCTACACTTGTTCCTCTGAGTCATAAAAGACATCTGAATGATACTCTTAATAACGTTAAAACAGAGGGTTAACTGCTGGTGTTGGGAGCTTTTTGTCTGTCTCTCCCATCAGGAAAGAGGAATAGAACCCAGTGAGTAAAGACAGGTCCCTGGTGGCCATGTAGCTGCCAAGAAAAGAAGAGAAAGTCGAAGCAGACTTTAGCCTCTAAAATCCCAATGCTTAGTTGCTACTGACTATGTCTGCCAAAAAGCTCCCTTTTCTGGTTAAATGTGTGGGCTGGTGTCGACTGGGGAGGTCTAGACTTCGTTGTGTCTCTCAGTCAAAATTGGCTTTTGAAGGCTGATTACAATATTTACCCAAATACTTCAACTGAGGTGTTGTTAATTATTGCTTGTAGCATTTATAAAGTATTACAAATTAATATGTGGCCACGTAATCCAAAAATCAAATGCATTAGGGTCAAAAGTTTGATGTATTTGTTTATTGTCTACACAGTGAGTTAGGGCAAATCAAGGCAGCTGGCATGGCTGAAATAAACAGGAACATTGGAAGAATTAAGAGATTAATTTGAAGTAAAATGAAATGGGTGATGAGAGGAGAAACCTGGCCCACAGTTGTCATTGATGGATTGTTTAAAGATTTTTTCAGCCAACTAAATGCACCCGCATGGAAATGTTTGCACCCTCTTATGTTTTTCCACATTAAGGCTATTATGTACAGACTTTTATACCTTTGACTTACTTTCATTCTTCTGATTGGATTCATTTGAGAATTCAGGTAGTTTAAGCTAGAATACCAGGCTGACATTGTGTGTTCTAAGACAGTATGTTTGTGTTTTTGTGTGGTAAATTTGCAGGTAATAAATTAAGTCTGCATTGACAGTACTGACATGACGTTAAGGCACAGTGTAACATCAACTTTCAGTAGTTACTGTTCTACAGCAGCCATATTATAAATATAGTTTAGATTTGGTTTGCCCACTCACAAAAAAACTCACACTACAAATTTGCAGTTTGTTTAGATCACATAACAGATGCACTGTGGCTGTACTTGAATATGAAAAAACCTGCTAACAAACATGCTAACACACATTCGACCCAGATGAAAACCGAGATATTATCCAAACCGTGACTTGCGAGTACCCTCACAGCACTAACTATTACACTGATATGTACACTACAAAATTATTTTAGCTCCAACTCAATTCCATTGATTAATAATAAAAATGTCCTTTTCTTTCTCAAAAACATTAAGAAAGCAAAAAATGCTCCAACAATCTACTGTTTTTTTTCCACCTCTAATGTTGTGTATATGTTTCACATCTACACTTTCAACTCTGCACATGCCCACAAGCTGCTGCCTTTCAATATGGCCACCAGAAGGACAGTTACATCACCTGAAAGTCCTCACAGTTAAACAATCCAGCGCTGAGCGAGGCTTGTTTCAGGCAATTTGTGGAAAAGCAATGACGTGTTACATAATGCCGGCCCATTAGAGGGGCAAGCAATATTCTGTACTGAGTGGCAGTCATGTTTTTTTTCTAGACACATTTTTGTTTTAGCTTCAGACAAGCTAAAACTGCTTGGGCCAACTGCTTCATCTCTGTTCTGCAGCCGTGAATACAGGGAGTAGGGTTAATACAAAGGAGGTGGAGAAAGGGGCAGACAGGTGTAAAACACTTGGTTATTGTAGTCGGAAAAGAATTAAAGCAAGATCAACATCTTCTCTCTTTTCTCGGTTTCTGATCCTCCTATCCCCTATAAACCACTCCTCTGTTTAATGACCAGATATGTGCTTTTTGCAGGAATGCCTTTAAGATATCAGCACTAATGTTTTTGGATGGATGGATACAATCGATGAAAAAAACTCAAAGAGACACTTAAAAAGGCAATAAAAACGATCTAATGTTCATTAAAGTTTGTGATAATCTAAACCAGTGTTAGTTTTGGTCGATTGCTGATAAAATAAATGAATTTGAAATTAAGCTTCTTAAGCTCTGATGCAGCAGCCTCTCTCTGTAGTCTTACTCAATGTCCCGTCTACATCACTATCTGAACTATAAACACACATAATAGCCTAACAACACTAGGGGTGGTGAAAAAAATCGATGATTGATTAATCGCGATTATAATATTTGTGATTATGAGTCGATTATTAAATTTCCAAAAACCGATTTAATTTTTTTTTTTTTTTTTTTTTATTAAATTGTAGTACAAATTGGAGTCCTCCTCTTACTGGCTTCCACTACATGGTCCACAGTCTGGAGCCAAGATATGTTATTCCATCCGAGATCTTTTTCACGCTTAAATTGATTCCAAATCTTTACAAGGAGACAAAGCTTTCCGTGCAAGAGTCCCTCAACTCTGCTCACAGGGTAGCAATAACCTGCGATGCCTGGACATCCAGAGCTACAGTCTCATACATGACCGTTACAGCTCATTATGTCAGCAGTTAATGGAAGCTAATGTCCTACGTACATCAGACAAAAGCTATGGATGATAGCCACACAAGCGCAAATATGTGTGAGTTTCTTAAAGCAATGGCAGACGAGTGGGGAATAGAGAAACACAACCTGGTTCTCGTTACCAACAATGATTCTAACATGAGTCTGGCTGCTGAGCTTGGCAACTTTCTTTTAACAGTGAAAGACTACATTTAGAACAAAGTAAAAAATAATAATTTAGATATTACAGTTACACTATACAATATTGAAGGTGCAGTGAGGTGTTACTCAAAAGAGAAGTAAGATAATTCAGCAGCTGACTGATGAAAATCGAATCGATAATCGTTAATAATCGAAAATAGATTTGTAATCGAAATGAGACTTTAATAATCAGAATCGAATCGGGAAATTGGGCTGATTAACCACCCCTAATCAACACTATCTCAATCTGCAAAGTGACTAGCGACTAAAGTTATAAAATAAATGTAGTAGAGTACAACATTGCCCTCCAACATATGGTGAAGTGAAAGTATAACTGAAAGTAGCAGAAAACATTAGATTTGCTTTCCAATAAGCTTACATTGTGAGAGAAGCAGCTGTTTTTTTTTTCTTGTTTCTTAGTGTCAGTATGCTAAGCAACTTGTTTCACAAACAGAATTTCAGCCATCCGGTCCAATAAGATGTGAAAAGTCGGGGAGTTAAATACTTTTATTCCCATTCAATGTAGCAGAGGGCTTCACCGGAAGTTAGCCGCAGGCTGAAGTGTCTAGTGCGACTGCTCTATGGGCCGCAGAATGTGGAAGACAGTGTTTCCCATACATTTAAATCTATTGGGCTGGCTGCCCAGGTGTATTAACAGCCTTCCAAGTATATTTGGCAATCTATTTTAGCATTTAATGCTTTTGGACAATCTGCCCTAGCTGTTCCCTTCCCGTCTATTGTGAATGAAAAGACTACGCCTCTGACACTGTATCCAGATATCCCTTATTACAGCCATGCTACCAAGGGAATTACACCACCATGTTTCTACAGTAGACCAAAATGGACAAATTAAACACTAGCTTGAGAGAGGGGCTTTTGCATTTTTTTTGCATTTTTTGCATTTTCTGCATTTATCGTGGGTTCTCCTACACAGTTGAAAGGGGAGGATGATGTTATGGGTGCTAGATGCTACATCCAACAAAACTGACCTTACAGTACTTGAGTAAATCATACTTAGTAACATTGTGCCAGTGGTTAATCTAAGATTTTTTTATTTTCATTGCAATTGCCTATTGTTTCTGAATATCCATTAGAGGTCTCCTTGATTACCAACTGTCTGCATCTGCCATGGAAAAAACCTTGTGGGGGATCACTATTTCAATGTGCTAAAGGATTCTAAAACCTTACAATAACATTAGTCATTCAGTGAATCAGTGAGGCAGGTTTCATTGCAGCTTTCACAGTCTGTTGGGTACAATTCTTCCACACCACACTGCAATAATTCCTCGGGTCAGACATCTCTAACAGTCGTAATAAAAACACTCTGGTTGTGTTTACAGACAAACCTCCTTCATATTGGAGATGGAGGACACTGACAGACTCTTGTGAGACTTCCACAAAAACAATAAAACCCTCGTCTGATTCATCGGCCGTAACAGCCAACTGTTCACTGGCGCGGCTCTATGTCTCACCTGTCGCTGTGACGCGATTGGCTGCTGCATTAGTCAACGGAAATGGGCCGGAGAGGCATAGTAGAAGTGTGTCTTCTGGCTGGGTGAAGGCAGAGGAAACACTCAAGGTCAAATATTAAGAATGGCTCATCAAAACATTGTCCACACACACCTCGTGAACCTACGAGCCGCTGTGTTGTGCGTGTGCTTGAGCATGTGTGTGTAAGTCAACAGGCGTGTCAGCAGTGCTTTATTTGTAAGGGATAGTGCTTGAGGCTCTCTCTCTCTCTCTCCCTTCTTTCTTCCTCCCTGTCTCTCTGGATGTGTGTTTTGAGTGTGTGTGAGAGAGTGTGTGTGGGCGTATCTTAATGAAATCTGACAGTGAATTGTGACAATCAGTGAAGGAGCATCCTGCAGAGGTTAATAAGCTGTACTCCTCGCAGCAGCTGCAGCAGGCCGCATTCCACACACACATACACACCAATCTCCCCTGTGTTTTCATTCTCCTCAAATTATATTTCAAGATTGCGAAGTTGACATGCGTGGCCGGCACTCTGAGCCGGCCACGCATGTTTCGGAGACCAAAACAGACGTCACTGCTCCCTTCGCTTGCTGTTTTCTGTGATAAATAACAGCTTATAATGAGATATCACTCAGTGTGTCGCCGTCTCTCTTGTCCTGCATCTTTTACACCATTTACACACTGACGGCAGTTGCTCTCAGAGATATATGTGGAGGTGTATTTTAATGCTGGGTCTAAAAAAACAACAACCAAAATTTTCTGTAGGAAAACAAAATCAGTCATTTTCTTAACACAGGAAGCAAAATCTCTCTCTACTTATTCACAGCAGCTCCTGCTAATCTGTGTCTTGGGAGTGTTCTTGAAATTTCCATTAAATTAAGAGATTATTATCAAGGTTTTAATAAACCTATCTCCCCATTTGTTGCCGAAATTTAGACTAGGAATATTGTAACAACCATAGGAGAAACGGAGATGATTAGCAGTGGCAGTAAGTATAATTATGGCTTACAATACAACGGATAATCATAGTAACAATCAACAATCATAGCAGCAGCAGTAACAAGAAAACTTTTCTTTTAATATAGGTTTGATAGGTTTGTCAAGAAACATCTGGTTTCTGATTGAAAATGTACTTTCTTTAGGATTTTGTGAAGAAAAAAATCATTGTTTTAAATTGAAAGATACACTTGCTTTTAGGAGTTTATCAAGAACAATCTGTATTTCAGTTGAAAGATATAGTTATTCTGAAGATTTTGTCAGGAAAAATCTGAATTTAGTTTGAAACTGTATTAAAATGATTTTGTCAAGAAACATCTGTATTCTGATTGAAAAAAATATACTTTCTTAAGGGTTTTTTCAAGAAAAAAACCTTAATTTTAATTGCAAAATGTACTTTTTTAAGAATTTTGTCAAGCCAAATCTGGATTTTGTGGAGAGAAAAAATGTACTTACTTGTACTTACTCTACACAAATATATGGCTGTGACACAAAACAGCAGCTTTGCTTTTGAATGAGCAGTATCGGAATTTTAAAATCTCTTCTGGATCAGCTCTTATCTATTCCCAAGTCCGGAGTCATGTTGCTCTGACCATCTGCTCTCTAACCCTGCCCAGGATACACACATACCACCCCTGGATTATGGCATCAACAGACACACGTGCACACACACACACACACACACACACGCGCACACACACACACACACACACACACACACACACACACACACATGCATTTTGGCTTTAATGTTGCTGCCAAGTGATGACAGCGTATTTGTGTGGTTTCAGCAGTATTTCCAGCCTTTTCAGTCACTGGTGCAAACACACTCACGTGTCTGGTCATAAAAATGCCATCTCTTAAAGTTCAGCAAACAGAAACTCGGTAGACTTTTATCTTGAAATATTTTCCCAATTCTATCCACAAGAATTACTCCTTTCCTACGACAGTTGGATGCATGAAGAAAAACACGAATAACAAATGACCGTGTGAACAAAAGCACCAATGCCGAATGCAGAATATTACTAAATCCATTATCAGAGGATAACACCCAGGGCTCTCATTATCACAGTTTGGATCAATCTCCACTATAAGAAAAGGCCATGAAGCTCAGTTTACACGCTCATGCATACTTGGTGGAATTCATCAAGAATTATGTTCCACTGGATTCTAGGGTGGCTGTAGCTCAGTGGGTAGAGCTGGTAGATTATAGTGACCAGTGACTCACCCAACTGACTAGTGACCAGAAGGTTGCTGGTTCGAATCCCAGTTCCCCGGGGCGGGCCTGAGCTACATGCTGAACTGAACTGAACCCCAAAGTTGCTCCTGATGTGTACCACTGCCATCAGTAAGGGTCCTGCAATGAGCTGGTGACTCATCCAGGGTGAACCCTGGCCTACGCCCCAGTAAGCCCCGCAACCCCTTAAGGTGAAAAAAGCGGCAACGACACTCGCAGAAAGAAAACGGAACAGATTCTAGGGCTGCAGCTAATGATTATTTTTTTACCGTCCATTTAACTGTAACTAATCTAACCCTTGATTAATAGATTAGTTGTTTGGACTGTAAAATGACAGAAAATGTTGAACAAAAATGTTGATCAGCGTTTCCTAAAGCCCAACATGAAATCCACAAATGTCTTTTTTTGTCAACCTAAAGATAATCAGTTCACTGTCATATAGGAGTAAATAAACTACAAAATAATAATGAGTAGATTCTTCAAAAATGTTTTACAACATAGTGAAACTGGTTCTCTGCATTCAACCCATCCAGAGGGAGGAGTGGGCAGCTAACAGAAAGTGCCCGGGGACCAACTCCAGATTCTAAGCCAGTGCCTTGGTCAAGGGCACTGACTGGAGCGTTGACCCAATGTGTATGTTTTGATGGTGGGGGAAACTGGAGTACCCGCAGGATACCCACACAAGCACGGGGAGAACATGCAGACTAGGGGTGGGGGAGAAAAATCAATTCACATAAGAATCGGGATTCTAATCATCCACAATTCTGAATCGATTCATAAAGTTCAAAAATCGATTTTTTATTAACGTTCCCCCGTCTCTCTGTGACCCCCACGGGCTTCCGTACACAGCGTTGCAGCATGCTTGGGGAAAGAAAGACAAGGAATTTGTCTTTAAAATGAGAGCCTGACATTGCACCCCATTGGAGTTTAGAACTGGGTTCTTAGCGGGGGGCTTTTAATTTTAACGTAGCGACCGTTCCTAGCTAGCCGCTACAACAACAACCTAACAGCAAGGACAGCTTCAGAGACCGAGGAGACTTTAGCATCTCCTGGATCTCAGCAGCTGTCCAGTTGCTCATCTTGACATCCGCGGATGAAGTGATGGACTGACTGCTGTGATCAGCTGTTTCCTGGTTTTAAAACTCCTCAGCTGTGGGGCGCACAACAGCGCAGGTCATCCACACCTCCGCCCATCTCATGAAATTTCCGGCATAACGACGTCTCGGATTTTGATCGGAATGGAGTTGGATAAAAGTGTAAGTTACCCTCCGAGGTGGCAAATTGGCGGACCAGAACAGATCCCCAATATACCGGCTTCTGTCTAAATCCGCGGACCGAGCCGCAAAAAGGATGGTCAAATTGGCGGCTTGCTGCCCAGTATAAAAGCGGCTATTAACTATGCAAACAAGGGCAGCAATGCACTGTAGCACAATGTCAAACAGAAGTGCACAAAAAGAAGGTGCAAGTCATAACATCCACACACAGTGTAGCCAGCACCTTCCTTCCAAGCAGAGAGACAGCAACTTTTTCAAAACCCATATTCATCTAGTCAAAACACATTCTTTAAGGGCTTGGTTTTTTCATTCTGCAGCAGATTGCACTATTAAAGTTATGCTGTTGCGCATTTCATGGAGGAAGTTCTCATTTCTTTTATAGCATAATGTGACTATAGATAGATGTTACCTTTTGTCTTAAGTTTGCCTTTGTGTCATTACATCATTGGAATCAGTTTATTTAAAAATCACATTATCTTATTGTTTTGATGCCATAATTTGCCTTAACACACTATGCATTGTATCAATTTTTGAATCGATAATCAGTTGAATCGAGAATCGGCTGAATCGAGAATCGATTTTGAATCGAATCGTGACCCTAAGAATCGGAATCGAATCGAATCGAATCGTGAGACACCCAAAGATTCACATCCCTAATGCAGACTGCTGTGAGGAAGCAGTGCTTCTTTTGGTCTGGTTAGGTTTAGACAAAAAGCAAAAGAGGGTTAGGAAGAGATCATATTTTGGATTGAAATACATGCTTTGGTTGCCACAAACACAGCTGAACAATGTCTTAAATATATCCAGTGGTTTCATTCTAAGAAGAGTTGAAGCAGTCTAGAACTGTGGTCAGTGGCCTCGCAGCCTCACAACATTGAAGTCAGGTCATAAACGTGTAATGTGAATGTGATATGACACGTGTAGAATGACACGTGTAGAAATAAGGTCAGTAGAATGTGACATTTACAAACATGACCGTACCAAAGGTTGGCTGGCTGTCAACTTTTATCAAAGGATTAATCAGCTATCCTCGAATGAATCTCATGCATTACAATGTCTAAAAACAACAAGACCTTTGTTATATATTTCGATTAGTTTGTTAGTTTCCCACAATGTTGAAGCCAACGAAATCCACAAGTTCACTCAAGATAACGGTGCGTTTCGACAGGCTGCTGCCACTACTTCCATGATAGGAAAGTCAGCAAACGAGAATTATGGGGGCAGAATAAAACTTTAAAACACAACTTCATTCCACCACACTTCACGTGCTACTTTATCTGCAAACATCTTTTGTTTTGCTAGAGAGCCCCCTAGCGACAGACGTTAATATTGTGTGTTTAATCATTGACAATACCTTATCAATTAATGCAAAACCAGCACTTTCTATTAAAAATCATACCTGTAGTTTTCAATAAAAAAGTGGCGTGCTACATCTATTTGTCCACATATTGCTATTGATCTTCCTCTTTTTTCTTCTTCTTTCTCAACCCGTCTCCTGTTAATTCAGTTGTAGTATTCAATAAAGCCATGAAAAAGGCCAAAAACATTATTAAAAAGAATAAACAGAGATTGAACAAAGCTTCAGAAATGATAAAAGAGCAGGAAGGAAAGTATCAGCAGGGTTTTGATTATGTGGATGAGAAGTGGTTTTTCAATAGTCCTTTGTTGAAATGTGCACAATGACGCTGCAGTAGCACTACAGAATTTGACATGCAGACACTGTACACACACACACACACAAACACACACACACACACACACACACACACACACAGACACACACACACACATACACACAACACTACATTTCACTATCTCTGTCTCTTGCAATCCCTTCGTCCATGAAATACATGGAGCGCTCAGAGGTCTATTTCTGATTCACTTCGACAGTAAAGACAGTCAGGCATTGCTGATGACACACACACACACACACACACACACACACACACACACACACACCCAAGGCGAGGTAATACATTTGTTATAAGGCATTCTCCTGATGATGCAACATGACATGCCGCGCTCTCTGTTTCCCGGTGTTCAGACAACAACCAGAAACTTCAATCCTGGCTCACTGCGGACAGGCCACAAAATCAGGCTTATTCCTTTAAAAAAAAAAAAGAAAAAAAAGAAAGGAAACCTCGTCCCACTTCTTACATGACACTGCCCTGAATTACAATTTATATAAAACTTGTTGCCATAGCAGCAAAACCCCTACATTGCCTTCTTTTTGACAGAGACGCTACAATAAAGGCAAACCCATCAGAGAGTATAACTTATGAAATATGGCTTTTCAAAAAAAATTATGACAGCGAAAATCCTCACAGAGCCCCCAACTACACAAAGGAGCCGGAAAGCAGCTTTGTGGGATTAAAAATTACTGCGAGAAGTCTTAAATAACGGTGGCAGCAAACAAGTCCTGCATCACGAATCATGAAATACAACGCCACGGGAGAATAGCAAGTCCCTCAAAAAGGTGTATAAAGCCAGTGTTTGCAATGAAGCCATAGGTGCACTGAAGTAACACCGCAGCTGCATTCTGTCTGTGCTCCAGTCTCGCTTTCAGTGGTTGTGTCCTTTTTCTATTTGTGTGCTGCTAAAGAAAAGATAATCATCAAAAATCAGAAAGGGAAGAAAGGCTTGTCAAAGTGCCATGAAATGTATCTAAGAGAGGAATAACAAATTCAGAATATAAAAGCTATAAAGGGGGACTCATTCTGATCAATCACGATGTGCAAACAGGCTACTAAGAACCTGATGTACAGTAAGTAGGCCAGTCAGAGATGAGATAAAATATTCAGATGCCTCGATCGTTCTTGCGTTCATCCTCGAATACAGCAAAGCAAAGCTGGAAATCACTCAGCCCTGTAACGTGCCAGAGAGCTGCCCAGAGAGGTTTCAAGGTTGCTATTTATTCCTGAACGCATGCAGCTCTGCTCTGACTCCGGAGATCAGCGGTCAGCGCGAGCAGATGGCCCGCATGCTATCGGCCTATCCCCTCCCCGCTTTGTCGTAGGCCTAATACAACAAGGCACGGGAGATACGAGGCCTGTGGGAGCGTGTGGGAGTCATGTGACCTGACACATGAAAACAGCATTCACTATGGTTTCAGCTGGTGAATACTAGTTGGAAATACTGTTTAGCTCAGCTTTTACCTGTAAAACCCTACCACGTTCATATTTCAAAAACTGCTGATGTGGCTATAGCACAGGCGTACTGAGCAGGAATAACAGAAATTTCCATTAAGATCTAACTGTGAGTCATCATCCAATTCGTGTTAAGTTTCAACTCAGTAATCTGTGATGTACTCGTCTGACTGTCCAACACCTTCACAGCCACATGCCTCATACCCCGTGGCATCTTATTTGAGTTCATTTCACACTGTAATACAGTTCATCTTTGGCAGAGGTTTATAAAAGCATCGGTGACTGAATTTAAAGACACTGATGCTACAATATAAGTGGTCTATCAGTCAAAAATAAGAAATGAACTAAAATGATGAAGGAATTAATAGTGCTTAAATAATGCACATTAACACAGCTGGGCAGGCAGCACACTCTAATATTTAGTGCAGAATTGCTTGACTTTTAATTATTGTTGTTTGCAGGTGAAAGTAAATCCACATGAGCAAGTTAAATTTGGGCTTAAACTATCAATAATGGAAGTAAACTCATTTCAATGCTGTTGAACTTCATATGTGTTCCTTTTTTCGGCAACTTTCAACAGCCCCGTCACCAGGATAAAATGTTGGCAGTTAACATTTCTGCAAACCACTGATTAGTTCACATATGTGCATGTCATACATGCTACTACTATGCATATATGCTATCTATTACATTTATGACCTGACTTATCAGGAGATAAAGGAGATGATGATGGAGTTACTGGTGACAGTTTGAGTCTGGGTGAGGGGTTATGGAGAAAAAAGGAGACCTTGGGACAGTTTTCTATTGCATTTGTGGCAACTACAGGCCAACTAAGCCAAAACATGACATTTTCCTTACCCTAACATAATGTTTTTTTAACTTAAACTCAAACCAACACAGTGACTGCAGTTGGGTTGCAGTTGAGTACGCTTCAATATTGGGAAGTGTGAGACTTCAGGGTTTCCAGCAATTTGTGCTGACAAAAACAGGTATCTTAGCCCAAACTATTTTAAATGTTTTAAAATTGAAAACTGAGCCCAAGGAAAATTTTAACAACATAAAACAATGTAAAGCAGTAATGTTTTAATACGACATACATAACACACATGTACTTTCATATACGGAGGCGGATGGGACGGCGAGGAGGCTGCCATGCCAGTGAACACAGTTCAAGATATTGTTACAATATTTATAAGCATATCTCTACTATATATTTAAGGAACTCCAGGACAATTTCCGGCTATGTTTGTTTCAACAAAACGTGGATATTTTAAACTTGATTTTTCCCTTACCCTAACCAAGTGTTAGGGTTAGGGAAACCAAGAGCATAAGCACAGCATTGTCATAAGATAAAATAGAAGAAAAAACCTAAAGAAACGTAAAGTTGCAACATAAAGAAATGTAAACTTTCCCTGTTTTGCAGAAACTTACATAACCACCATACTATACTTTGTTGACTGGACTGAATTTAAACCAGTGTTACCAATTTTATGCTTACTGGGTTTGTTCATACTCCAGATTTGCCTAATAAATCTAATTTACAACTATTCCATCTTTCCAGCGTGCTACTCTATACCTCTGGGAAACTTCTGCAAATAATAGAAATTTAAGGCGTAGCAATCACAAAATTGCTTGTGAAAAGTCCTATTTAATGACCTTTATTTGAAATGATGATATGGTACTAAACTTAATAACACTGAATATCATAATATAATTATAATTATATAAGTATTACCAACAGAAAGCTCCGACATGTCTTCTTTATAGACAGCTTATCGAGAGTGGGGCTCAAGTGCAGTGTGCCTACTGGTAAAATAAATAGTAAGAAGTGAAAAATACTTTTATATAACGTGTGTCATTTCCTTGCCATTCATTGTCAAGCAGGTACACTGGATGTTTTGATATGGAGAATTAACTAAAAAGGTGAAAAGGACTTCTTCTTCCTTTCAATGTTCCTTTACAGAGCCCATGCTGCACTAAATCTTGGCACACACCTCGCCCAAGGCTGCTGAATTATGATTTCTTTTTTCAGCCTCCACTTCCTCAGCACAAAGAGAAACACTGAGAGCACAAATCTTATGTTAGTGTCAGTGGCGCAATCCTTGGAGGATGTAACTGATTGGAGGTGTCAGACTCTTCGTTGGCAAAGAGGAGGAGGCGTCTCTAAAAAAAAAAAATAAGAGAAGAAGAAGAAAAAAAGCAAAGAAAAACGAAGGCCACCTGGAAACGTGTGAGAGGCACAGGTAGACCTACAGCATGATGGTAATGACACACTGGAGCCATAAACGTGCTTTGACCCTGAGTGAGCGTTGTGGAGAGGCTGCTGCTCTCTGTTAGAAGTTAGAGCCCTGTCATTTTGGCAATTGGGAGATGAAAGCGTGGCTCCTCAGGGCAAAAAAAAAAAGCATTTCAAATGCCCTTGAAAGCCTACAGGTAGAATTGCTGTAGAAGCGCGGCAGCCGAGTCAGCTGGGACGAAGCAAAATGAAATGTTTCAACTGGACTAATTCTGGTTAACAAGCTCCTATATCTAATGTATACTTTGTAAACAGGACATATATTTTCACAGAACTAAAGATGACATGCTGTATGAATAAATATTTAAGGGGGATGTACATCAAAAGGCTCAGTATTTAAATTCAACACCATATGCCCTGGCATAACCACAAGGGAGCTGCAAGGCATGGAATATCAATATTCTAAATAAGCAAATAAGGAGGGAGCAAAAGGAATTGTATGACCCCAGCAGGATATTCAAACGCAAGCCTGTGTCTTATTTTTCCAGTCTCATTTTCATGAGGGATCATAGTTTGGAGGAAGAGCCCTCATTTAGCTGCATAATTATTTATGAGGGCCCCTAGACCAACATTAACATGTGCAAGTAAAACAAAATGCCAACACAGTCTGTGTTGCAAGGAGTGATTAATGACTGATCTGATTGTTGTCGTGGCTAATGACCCGATATTGATGGATGCAGCACCGGCCGGAGCGGCTTCGCCTTCAGGCAGCTCATACCTCCCGAGCGTGCCGTTCTGTCTGCTACGAACGGGGATTCATTCCGAACTCCGTTTGGGCATTTCACACTTTTATGTTTATCCGCCGTTTGGCTGTAATACATGCTTTTTTCACGTGTGTCAAGACATTTGAGGAAAACAATATTGGCTGCATTTTAATTCGGCATATAATTCAAAAGCCATGCATCATGCATTTAAATAAAAATCCGACTTGGAGCGTTAATTCATCTCTGATTCCCAGTTTCCCTCTGCCGAAATACGGGCTGAGTTAGCAATGTGGGGCAAACGTAAAAGTTGATTATTCTGCCAAGGGAATGGGTGATTTTTGTGTGAAATGAATGCCGAAAGAACTAAAAGACTCTTGAAATTTAGGAGGAAATGAAAATGTGTTTGTGCGTATCGGGAACGTTCACCGCGAACAGATGAATTACTACAGAGACAAAATTCCTAACGGAGTTTGGAGCGCGGTTCTCTCTCAAGAATAGGAGGTATGGTGTCTAACCCAAAGGTTGACAACACTGCTCGGGCAGAGTGAGGAACAGGCCCCATGATAACACTCCTTACCTTTGTTAGCTGTGCGATTTTCTTGCTCATCTTCAGGTGCAGGTCTTGGGTATATTCCATGGCGATGCCGGACTGAAAGGACATGCTGGATGTCGTGGTGGACGAACTAAATTTCCCCTGACCGGCAGGGCAGTAATACTGCTGCCAACCCGACCCAGTCGCCATCTTCACAGCGATGCTTCAGATGCTTCAGAGAGATATGGGCTTTAATAATAAACCGGACGCTGCTATAGAGACGGCCAGCGAGCGGCTGAGAGGACCGGGACAGTGTCGGATTTTTTTTTTTTTTTTTTTTTTTTTTTTTTGCCGAGAAAAAAAAATTCAAAAGAATGAAGCCTCTTTAGCCCACAAAGTGTTAAAAATTGTTCTCATTTTGCTCTTGTCCCGATAATACTACACCAAAAAGGGGTGAATGTTGTGTCGTTTAAGCCCCAGAAATGTTAGCTACAACCATCTTGTCCGTTCACAGATGTGGCCGTTTGCGGTGCACCGAGGCGCGGGTCCCTTCTGCTGTCACCTGGCGCTGATGAGGAGCTGTATTTTTTTCGGGCGGCTGGCTGGCTGGCTGGCTGGCTCCCGGACGGTCACCTTGATACCGAAGTGTTTCTCAGCGGGAGCCGTTCAGAGTGTTTCCTCCTCGGTGTGTTCCGGCTACATTGACGGAGAGTGTGTAGAGATTGACGTTGTGTGTGTGTGCGTGTGTGTGTGTGAGTGTGTGTGTGTGAGTGAGTGAGGAGGACAGGCTCAGCGGTTGGTTGCTGCTGCTCTGTTGCCATGGATCACCTCAACACTTCATGCTGCATTCACGTAGGATGGGAGCCGCGCTGCGTTCAGGGACCGTCGGGTAAAACCTAAATGAGGACGGCGAGCGCACTTGAGAGGCAGAGCAACACGCTGAACTTGACGGTGAAAGTGAGACGTGACGTTCAAGGTGTGGGGTTTTTGTTGTATGCCACATTTTTAAAACCCATTGAGACATATGTTAAATCTAATCAAATGCATCTGTATTCGCAAAGAACCAAATCACACTGAACCAGTGGGCTGTACAATCTATACAGTATCCTTAGACCCTCAATTTGAGTGAGGAAAACCTTGCTATATTAAGAGAAAACCTTTTAACAGACGAAGAAAGATGGAAGAAACTTCAGGAAGAGCCACAGAGGAAGATGGCACATGTACAGAACGGAACAATAAAATTACACCTTACAAATTTCACCGACAGAATGTTTGATAGGGATTCATTTTATGAAATACATGTGAAGAATGTGGATCCAGGAGGACGGCTGATGAGGCCTCCACTCCACCGTGGCCACCTGGAAACGTACGATAATTAGGAGTAAAAACCCATGAGACTGTAAAAAGATTGGTTTCTTTTTGACTAGTCTGGCTTTTCTTACTTGATTTTGAAGGTTAAAGGTGCGGTGTGGTTGTTCTTATTGGATCTGTGATTGGATTGAAACTAAATAATAGCTTACATTAAAGGGGCACTATGTAAAATTCAAAATCATAATTTAAATATTTACAATATTAATGAGGTAATAATACAAATTCAGAAATTTATATTTTTTCCATACCTGAATAAACAAGCAGTTCTTAGAGGATAAATAAGGTCCCCAGAACACTGCTTAAAGCTAGAAAGGTGGCAGGGTCTGCCACATATAAACAAAGTAAAACAGTATGAAATTGTTTTGTCTTTTAAGGTCAGTTTGTTTATTCAGTCACACAAGCAAACAGAGTCTGTTAGTTTGTTTAGCTAGAAACAAAAATAAGACTATGAAGATCTTTCTCTCTTTATTACATTTCTACCGCAAAACTACAAAGTGCACCTTTATGTGAATAAATACAATCGCTATGTACTATTCAAAATTGGAGATGTTTTGTCAAGGAATCATCTAAGCCCCTTTTAGATAGAAAAGGCGGCACATTTGCTGCAAGGTAAGGGTGGCAATGTGCCGCCTTGTCTTTCTAAAAGGGAGATGTAATATTCCCCCTTTTCCAAAAGCCGCCACTGGGGTAGGCGTAAACATGTGACAGTTGGGCAGTGAACATTGACAATGAATTTGTCTTCAAAATAAGAGCTTTACATTGCACCCCATTGGAGTTTAGAACTGCAAACTTAGCGGGGGGCTTTTAATTTGAAAGTAGCGACCGTTGTAGCTTCTGTCTAAATCCGCGGACATAGCTGCAAAAAGAACGAGAGGCACCCATCTGCAGTCAAGATGGCCGCCAATCCATACCGGAAGTCCCAACCGGAAGTTGGTTAATCACCAAAATAAAACCAAAATAAAAGCAGCCATTTTTCAATCCATACCGGAATCGCAAGCGGAAGTTAGTTAATCACCAAAATAAAACCAAAATAAAAGCCCAAACAATCTCTCTAAACGTGCCTATTTTTTAAAGTGCATTTGCTATAGAGCTTGGCAACGTGCCTCAGTGTAGGGCGCTATCCTCGTTGCAAGAGCGAGAGAGAGAGAGCTCTCGATAATCACATCTAACTATGTAAAGGGAAAAGAATGAATGTATGTCTTTATTACACTGCAGGGATCGAAATTATCACCCGTGTGCTGGCGCCTGCTGGGTGAATTGAATCAGTTTACCAGCAACTGTGACTGATTCATTCCAGTCAGATCTGATACAATTAATCTTAATGATCTAGTAAATCTTGGTTAAGGCATAACAGTGCGCTTTACACGACCCAAGAGTTAGATCCGGTCAAATTATGTTTCTGATTCGACCAAAGTGTCAGCTGGACTTTAGAAGGCCAGAAATTCACAACTAGCCTACTTGAATGGCTGTAAGCGGTCATTTGGACCGCTAGATTTTAAACTCTATAATCTCTCATGTAAATACCCAATTGAGTGATGAATGCATTCATTATGTCATGATATATTTTTCTTTAATGAAATTACACCAAAATGTAGGCTACAGTTTAACAAGTTTAATTATACATTTATTAATAACATAGTAAACCGTTATTTTTGCATATTTAGACAAGAATTTAATAGAGAAAAGTTAGAACAACTAAAAGTAACTTATTTGATTATGAATGATTTTATATTAATATAAGTTTAAAAAATATATAGGCAAATATTCGAAGAAGATGGAAACGAGCTGATCTCAAACAACGAAAGAGCCGTTGTGATCACTGGTCACAGTCTACAGATTACCTCTGCTCTCCTCACACAGTCGCCACACACGGGCTTGTGGCATTTCAAGTGTCCGAGGTTTGGGTCCGTTTGCAGCTCTTTCGGACCGGCACTGCCTCCATCTCCGTGTCTGCTGCGGTGGTTGCTTCCGCTGCTGCCACCTTGTGCCGACTGCCGCGGCCGCTTTCCCCTCCATGTATTCTGCCCTCAGCTCCTCTGCCAGCTGCTGCAGGACTTTCCTCCGGGCTCTTCTGCTGCTGGTGCTCCTTGAATAAGATGCGGGCATTGATCCCAGCCAGGTCGAGGATGTTATAGAAGACCGCCACTGGACATCTTCCGTACCGCCTTTGACGGAGTACGCCCTCGCCTCTGGTCCGGGACGTCCATGCCGTACTTGGTGTTGTTGTAGTACATCACAGACTCTGGTGTTGCCTTCGCCCTACTGAAGGTGTCCACACCTGTGTGCAGGTGCTCAGGATGCAGACATTCTTCCTTGGCTGGTACACAGTCAGAGTCGCATCACTTCAGCACCTTCGTGTTGTGAACAGCTCCGCTTGCTGATTCATAGAGGGAGGAACTCCCGTTGTTGTTCGTTGATATTGAAGCTAAATCCATGAAATATTAACATTATAAGTTAGTGATTATTATAGGCTTCTAACTAACTTCTGAGTAAAGTCGTGGCGAAACAATTTACTAATCAATTATACCGTTACCATAAACATGTAAATGCACAAAATGCATAGAATAATGTTATGTGTAAACCATACAGTCTATAGTGTAAACGTACGTGTTTGTTAAGCCTTTATTTTGGTGATTAACACTTCCGCTTGAGACTTCCGGTATGGATTGGATAAATGGCGGCTTTTATTTTGGTTTTATTTTGATTATTGACCAACTTCCAGTTGGGACTTCCAGTATGGATCGGTTAAATGGCAGCTTTTATTTTGGTTTTATTTTGGTGATTAACCAACTTCCGGTTGGGACTTCCGGTATGGATTGGATATATGGCGGCGCCCTTGTCGGCCATCTTGACTGCAGATGGGTACTCTTGGAAAGAACGGCTAGTATAAAAACGACTTATGTTAGTATTTTTAAAAGTACCCACAAGTCATGCTTGAGTAAAAGTGAAGACATCGTGTTGAAATACAAAGAAACTTAAATATTACTTTGGTCAAGGTGAAATTCACCCATACAAATAGTAAGTAGTACAATATTTACCACCAAAATGTAGTGGAGTGGAAGTATAAAGTAGCAGAAAATGGAAATACTCACATACCTTAAAGTTGTACATAAGCAAAGTAGTTGAGTAGATGTACTTACTTACATTCAATCAGTGATCTACGTGTCTCCTTGCTTCCTGGCAACCTTATTAAAAAAAAAAAAAAACATTCATGGCAAATATGGATGCTGAAGAATTGTACTGAAGTACACTATGCTACAAATGACTGTGATTTTTCTGTCTTTGTGTTTCTTTTTGACTTGCCTGGCTTTCTGTGTTTGTTCTTGTAGGCTATGTTGGGGAGTAGGTGAGGTTGTTTTTATTGGATTTGTGTTCATTTTTTGGCTACTTATATGGGTGGTTTTTCTGCATTGTTAATGCAAAATTTAAAAATGTAAAAAAGCACGGTAAAAAAGTGAAACATCCAATGTAACGAATAAGCATACATGCTGTCATACTGTAGTGGAATCACTGGGTAGAATAAGTCTATAAAACATGGGCAGGAACAGAGCGAGTAACACTACTCTACTCTCACCCTGATGCTTTTCCAACATCACAGGTGAGGCAGCTGCAGGTTACAGCTGTTATCACGCTCAATAGAAGGGCGATGAGTCAGGTGTGTAAGTGCTCCTGTATATCATGATTATAAAAATCAATAATGGTTATGGCCCTGACAATTATATCTGTGTATGTAGTTGCTTGTAACATCAATGCATTTACTGAAAGTTGTTTTCATTTGTAATGATGCCAATATTCACAGCTGGGTGACCTGAGCTTCACAGTAAATTTGCTGTATTTTATCTGATTGTTACTCTCCCAACAACCTGTTAATAAAGCATGAAGCTTCAAACACCTAGATGTCCAAATCCAATTGCTCAAAACACAAATTAACGGCGACATCTTTATTCATACACCTCAGCTAAAAGCATACAACAAAATATACATTATATTTGCTATATTATTAGGTACAATCCACAATATGCTGTACATTCTTTAAAAATACCAAATAATTTCACAACACGTATCTTTTGTTTGTGCCTTGCTTTCGAGATAAACACATTAACACCCACCATATTGTTATGTATAGCGTGCGTTGTCCCATATGCCAGTGCCTTAGATTCATTTCCGTTTTATGTCAATTTAATTGACAATAAAGTCATCTGAATGTTTGAGATGAATCTTTGTCAAAATTCTGCAATAAAAGTTTTTTAGTTAACATCTCCTGTTCTCTAATGATCAGCCGTCAGGGTTCCTTTCACGTTTCATGGTAAAGATGATATACAGTCATCCAACCGGATGCTGTTCTCCTCAGCTCGCACGGCATTGCATGTTTTTATGAAGATTAAAACCTGGCCCACTATCTGGCCCGCAAATGAGAATTACCTCTCTCCTGTTTTGCCCCAGAGCGATCACAAAGACATGTAACCAAATGTTGTACACCTGAAACAAAGTGAGTTTTCCTCAAAATCTAAAGTACTTCTTCTAAAAATATAGAAGGTTCATTCCTGGAGTTTTAAACAGGGGAGTCAGTTAAAGAAAAACCCTTACAACAAAATAGCAGCTTTCGTATTATCTCTTCTCATAGTTCTTACCATCAGATATGAACAGGGACTCCCAGCAGGCAGGTCATATGAAGTACACTATTCTTCCATGGAACATGAATGCACCAAGCTGAATTTCACTGACGTCACATCATCTATCAAAGCTCAACTGAAGTAGAATAAAAAATTTAAACTGACTGGATTGGCAGCTGCAGGCAGTACCTCGCATAGTCATAATCACAGGGATGACGCAAACAGTTTGATTTCTATTTATGTTTCCACATGCTTTCTGCACAGCTGGGGTTGCTCACAGCATGTGTGTCGGCGTATCTATACAGAAATGTGCTAGAATCAAACTAAAGATGGTTTCCAAATGTTGAAAATTGGTGAATTTGTGAATTGGGTTGTAGAAATAGTTCACACTAAGGCCTACAAACAGACAACCAGTGCAGTCTGATTTAATTTTGCAATAATTGTGTCATCATAGTCACCAGATTGGGAGTGGATTACAATGTTCATGGGATTAAAAAGGCAATATCAAATATATCAATATCAATATCTATTAAATATACTCCTATCCAGTAATATTAGTGTGTGACTAAAGGCTATCTAATTTAATTTCCACTCATTAAAATAACACCACATGCACAGTTTTATATGTGACATATTCTTTATTTTTCCTGAAATCCAAATGTACTACATTACATAAGGATAGCTGGCATAAACCTTAATAAAATGCTAATTGTGTTTGTCTAATCAGAACTTACTAACTGTAATCAGGCACTGCAGGGTTTGCACTACTTTTCTTTTCTTTTCTTTTCTTTTCTTTTCTTTTCTTTTCTTTTCTTTTCTTTTCTTTTCTTTTCTTTTCTTTTCTTTTCTTTTCTTTTCTTTTGAAACCAAGAACACAGGAGCTGAAGGCTCAAGTATATAATAAAGAGTGCTGTGAGCATGCCGAGCTATTACTTTACTATTTTAGCTAGTCTTAAAGAATGATTTGTATGCAGCTAACAAGAGCATAATGTTTTTTAAGACAATTTCGACAAAGCCCGTTTTAAAACAATTCATCTGGAAACAAAAAGTCAGCCGGAGTCAAGTGTTTTCATCCAAATCTTAGAGTCAACGTTGAAAGAATTAGCTGGCTAGCTACAGCTGATAAAATCTGTTGAAAACCACTGTTGAAGATTGAAATAAAGAGTGCTTCAACTGTTAGCATGTCTAGCTAACCCATTAGGGTTACTCCTAAAGTAGTAAGCTAACCTAACCCAGAGTTAGGGGATTAAGCTACCCTTTAAGAAGCAAAACAAGTCAGACGCACTATCCGCTACTTTGAAAGATAAATGCTATCTTAAACTTATATTTTGGGACTGGTTGATTTAAGGAATCAAAGGTAGAACTGCTACTAGCGCTTAAGCTATGGATAGCGATTAAACAGCTAATGCTAGTGTAGCAGGATACAGGTTACACCCTGCCTTTCCGAAACCCTGCTGTTCCGAACATAGACTTAAATTCATCGTAATGGCGGGGTTTCCCTTTTTTTCAAAGACCCCGCTATTCCGAAAAGGCTATTGGGGAAACCACTCCATTCCGAAACCCCCCCACTCCGAACTAACCGTAACCTTAACCCACTTCAGAATTGTGCAAGTGCGGCTGGAAGTGGGGACTTCAGCACCACGGATAGTGGTGTTTAATTTCGGAACAGCTGTGTTTTGGCGGGAGGGTCAGAACAGCGGTGTTTCGCAGTGGGGGTGTTTCGGAAGGGAGGGATTTCGCAATGGAGGTGTGTCGGAATGGAAGGCTGTCCCCCAGGATACAATATCGAAGAGAACAGGAAGCTTGGCAGACGTTGGCCATCGACACAGGCTTAGCCAAACAAAATTTGGAATGAAGACATGCATTGATTGAATCTACTTCTATAATCTAAATATTGAGAGTCCACAAAACAACAAGACGATGTAGCCTCACTAAAAGAGCGCCAGCGAACCACAATAACGATGGAAATGTGTTATTTTTGTTTTTTCATGTCCTAATTTGAAGCTTACAGTCTTCTTATCACTCCACACAGGTCTGATGTTTTCATTTGCTGCAATTTTCTGTCCCTCCAGTGAACCCTTAAGTCACATGCTTCATGTACACCATGATTAATTCACCACATTTGTTAGTTGCACGTTACAGCCACTATTTCACGTCAGGCAATTAAATACATTGGGATATTTGGAGTTATGGCATTACTGATTTGGTTTATTTCATGCATAAATTGAAAATGTGCAAAAAAACATGCAGATAGAATTCCACTTGTAACCAGGGGGCAAGGCCAATTTTGCGTTCATGGTTTTTCTTCTCTACCGATCTGTTATCAGAGTGCCTCATGTATAGTTTATCCACCATATTTCCCAAACCTCGAACCTAACTGCAACATTGACACTGGATCAATAACTCCAACTCATGGTGAGGTCAAACACAACAAGAACTCTCACTTTCCTGAAGTTACTGTCATGGCCTGGGTTGCGTCTGATTTATTTTTGGGTTATGTTTTGGTTGTGCACCTTGCTCCTTTTCCTTGTCTCCCCTGTTTTCACCTGCAGTGCTGGAAGGCGGCGGGAGGCGGAGCTGACCCACTTAAGCAGGGCAGCGAGGCACACCTGGTTTCCATCTCCACCTAATCATCCCCACTATAGAAGCCGGCTCTGACTCAACTCCTGTGCCAGATAATTCCGTCTCATCGCCAGTCACTAGCGCTTCCAGCAGAGCTTCTTGGTGTGACTCCTTCAGTGCGTGAAGAGCCTTTTTGTTCTGATCATCTCTTTGTGTTTCTTTTGCCAGCTCGGTGCCTCGCTCCCCTGTTTTCCTGCCTCCTGCCTCCTGCCGCCTGCCGCCGCGGACACCCTTTGTTGAATTAGCCTCCTGTCTCCAGCCGCCTGCAGTCGCGGACACCTTTTGTTGAACTTTTGAACTTTCTTTAATAAACTTTTGTGCTCGACTCTCTCAGCCAGTCTGTTGCTTTTGGGTCCCCCTCCTTCAGCCGTAACAGTTACATCACTTTTAAGATGCGAGAAGCGCAAGCACACAAATGGTGTGTATACAAGCACATACACACACTTCGTAATCACTCCTGTTCGCCGAAGCTTGAAACTAATATGGGTGTATTAATTTTGGTCTTGTCTTTGTCTTGCTGTGGGTCAATAACTCTTTAAATCTTTGAGGGCGGTGAAAGATTACAGGTTGCGCCACGCACACCGGTAGCCTTACACACAAAAAATAGATGGTTTGATGCAGCTCGTAATTGTAGAAAGCAGTGGTAGGTATTCATAGAGCGCATTTATTATCAAGTTAAACAAGAAAGAGCCTCAAGGTCCATCAATAGAGGGATTAAGCTCCCCGGTGCTGAAATTATTCATTACAGCATACAAGGTTATCACACAGGCTCAGTTGTTGGTTTATACGCAGATACCTGCAGCAGGGGCAGGGGGCATCAATAAGCTCTGACAAATCCCCTGCATCTACAATCATTTACCAGCAAAACCTACAAAGCCTCAGTTTATAAACAGAAGAAAACATTCAGGGACAAAATGAAGGAAAAGCGAATGACTGGCAGGATGTTATCTGCAGAAGGTGATATGTGGCTGTGAGCTACCATCTTACCGATACTCTGAAGTAGCCATGGAGGCAGCACGAAGGGGACCAAACCTGCCGGGGTGGGGTGTCCTCTCCCGATATTCTTCTCTCCTCTACTTTCCTCTCCTAACTATTAGAAAAGAAAGAATCTTTTTTTTTTAATCACATACAGTGTACAATATAGTTCGCCTGGTTCTCTGCCCAACGGAGCAGTGGGCAGCCAATGCATTACGCCCGGATACCAACTCCAGATCAAAGCCAAGGCCGTGGCCAAAGGCAACCACTGGTGAATTAAACATATATGCATGCTTGAGCACTTCAGGAAAACCCATACAAGCATGGGCACAAGGCTTAATTTGTATCTGATCCTGCCAGAACAGGATCCTCCCAGATTGGGACTGGCACCTATTGGTGACCTCTTTTGTCACTATCAAATACATTTTGTGTATTATTTAATGTTGTCTACCCTGTCCTTCTTTTATTTCTCACTAAAGTTTCTCAAATAATCGCTTGCTTGCCTATTTTGCAGACATTTTAAATCTGACTTAAAAAGGGGATGGAGGTATCTTGGCCTGCTATCAGTGTAAAACTCACCCATAGAGGATGTGCCCTACAGACTGCTGCCTGACTACTAGCTGACTGCTATGATATTCAAATGAGTCATTTAGCCGGGGGTTGGGACACTTGAAAAAAAACTATCCACCATTTTATAAAAGCTTCTTCCACAATCTAAGTTTATGGGAAAAAAAGTCCTTGTGGGCCCCAGTGCATCACGTGACAATGTAATTACACTGTTTTGGCCAAAACAAAAGTTGGTTTCAAAGCCTGGCGCTCTTCCTGGGGGTTGGATTTTTTCCCATTGTAGCTGTCCACAAAAAGAGGGAAGACACGTAGACAGGGAGGTGAAGGGACAGTCAAGGAGAGAGTTCTGATTTTATAAATGTCAATTAGTAATTCTCAGGTTGTGGTGACAGTTTTAGTTTTGTTTAGTTGATCTGCTGAACCACAAGCATTGTCCAGTGTGCTCCAGGTGCTGTGGGTTTTTGACATGTTCCCTCACTTTTTCGCTCCAACTGACCCGCAGGAATGGTGATGTTAAAGCTGCTGTTTTGGTTATTTTCTTATTAAAGTGAGTGTCAAATAGCTCTCAGAGGGTTCGGTCAGTAATCCATGTCTCTCCCCCCTTAATCATGAAAAGAGAAAACTTATTTTCTGGTGTTCATGCTCACTTCCAGTCAGGCCAGAGAAACTCCATCCTTTCTGCTTGAGAACAAGCCGAGAGCAGGATCCTCCTGTTCTGGTACCTGCTGTACAGCGGCAATAGCCAAACAGGGAAAGCTACCAATTCCAGTGCTCCCTGCGACAGCTTACACCACCAAACAGGCCATGATGGGAAACGGAAATGAGACTTGGTGACAAACTGTGATTTGGCCCGATGTTTTCCCTACATTTGACGGCAGCCAGCGTGGTTTGGTTGATCACAGAACACTTGAGGTTTTCCTCCGGCACCACAGGATCAAATGTGACCCTCGACTGGCCTCAGTGTACATTGACTTTGGTGAGATTTTGGAGAGCAGATTCCAGCTCCAGATAGCACCATTCGTGTCAGACTCTTGGTGTCAGCCCTGGTAACAGCTCAGTGTGATGAGGACCAATCTGCCTCATCATTAAATAAAAAATGCTGAAATTGAGCCAATGTTGGGCCGATGTGTTCGGACTACCTCAGTAACGATGAAAGATCACATTCGGCTCTACAAGCTTTAAGAGACGCAGTTGCAGATGACATATATTTCCATACCTAATAGCACTCGTGGCAGCGGTTAATAGGCTGGGCTATTAAACTACATGCACTACTGTTGTTGTCACTATTTGTTAATACAGCAAGGCTATTACAGCGAGAGTTACCATTATTTAGTGAGCCCGGAGCCTCTGAAGGCCACTTTCCTCTGGCATCATGTGCATGTCATTGAGGTGGACTGCCAGGGGACATTTATTCCTCCCTCAGTAAATCAATAAAACTAAGAAACTCTCAGAGGGAGCAGCATCCTTGGCTCTCTTTGTCTGTTTTTCAACAAATTCGGTCATCTCGCAGTGACAGGGAACAGAATAACATCAGCCTTTTGTCCTTTCATTTATTTAATCCTGTCTTTGGGACACAAAATCATATTATAGTAGCTGACCATGCACATCAAGATGGCAGAGTGCTGGACCGCCGCAGCATCACCACACGCTGTCAGCTGCAGCAAGGGACAGAAGACGCTGTGACTGCACTCCCTTAAAATGTATAGAGTCTCATTACAAGGTGGCTTGTTGTTGTAGCTTATAAATATTTGTTGAGTTTATTTAAGAAAGGAAAGTGCAAATGGATAAAACACATGGTAATAGATGAGTCAAAATGCCAGAATTAGCCAAAAGTCTGTTTTTCATCTCCAGTCCTCCGGCCAAGGTCTTTAAAAGGTTTCTTAAAACTCAACAAAGCAAAGTGAAAAAGAAAAACAAGCAGAACGAAACTGGGAACACAGTGAAATAACACGGAGCATAAAGTTAAAAGACTGGACGAGATAAAAGCAAGTTCAGTGCTGATATGAGAAAAGGGCACTTTAAACTGAGAATTTCAACATCTACAATATTAATGAGGTATTAATACAAACTCGGAAATATTTAATTTAATATTTATTTAATTTTTTCCATGACTGAATAAACAATCTATTCTCAGAGGAAAATAAGGTCCCAAGAACTCTGTTTGAAGCTAGAAAGGTGGCAGGGTCCGCCACATATAAATAAAGTAAAACAGTATGAAATTGTGTTCGTCTTTGTCATGAAAACAAAGAGAGTTTGTTTAGACATAAAAACAAATATCAGTCAGTGCAGATCTTTCTCTTGTGGTTAAACATAAAGATTCTACAGAGTGCACCTTTAAATTCCACCATTTGCATGTCCAGTCAGTTGCTGTTTGACAAGGATTTTGCTGAAATAGATAAATAAAATAATAATAAAAATGCGACATATTGATCGATTGATTTTTTGATAAAAATAAGAACAATAAAATGAAATGACCAATAAACACAAATTGCAACATTATGTAACTTTTCACCTTGAAATAACTGTACAGTGTCTTCTAGTGGAGTAATTGGTGTCTCTGTCTCAGCCACTCCGCCTCCGTATCACTTGTTTGTAATGTCGTTTCAGCAAGAGTGGAACTTACAGCAGATGTGAAACAGCAATCCATAATTAATCTGGAAATATTAGACCTCACACACAACGAGGACCGGCGGGGGGATTAAACTTGTGGCATTTCATGTAAGCACTCCAAAAATGATCCGTCCCTCTGTGCGAACCAAAAGGAAGGACAGATGCTAGTTCCTGTTTCCTTTATGGTCGAAACAATTCAAATGCAAACACACAAACACGTCGAGTGCCTGTGTTTCCCCCTGAGCCCTCAGGTCCGCGCCGCGAAAGATGTCGTCAACCAAACCCTGCAGCAGCTGCGTTAATCAGTGGCAACAGCTGCTGCAGCATTCGGTCGGAGCAAAATGGTACGGAAATGGAGGGTTTCAGGGAGCGTTGGCGGCGGCGTGTTTAGACGAGGAAAAAGAGTGGGCAGAGAAATGATTTCTGTTGATGTCGGAGGAGAGAGAGTACAGATTCTTCTTGTCTGGAGGCGCGGAGGAAGAATAAGTAGACGCGAAAACACGTTTTTAAGATTGGGTGTCGTGATGGCGAAAAAACTGCACCTCATCGAGTCGGGCTGCAGGTCTCACCGGTGCGAAAACTAAACTTGTTGGCCCATTTAGCACTTCCACTTTGCATCATTTGAAAGTACTGGAGCTTATTAGTTGCGGTTTGACTTTGATTTTTTCAGCTACACCCAACGGAACCAATATTTGGGAAGTCGTGACATGACGGTGCGTGTTGACGTTTTGTTATCTGTGTGTTGACAGGCTGACGTTCTGAAAAAAGGGATGCAGTTTTACCCTGACATTGAAAAAAAAACAACTTACCTGTTGTTTCATTCATGAGGACATCTTTCAGCAAACTCATGTTTGCTTGCTCGCTGAGCCTTAATTTTACTGTCAGCGACTAAAGACTGCCGTGCCTTTGCACACAAGAGTTTTATGTTGTGTGATTTTTTGGGGGGTTTTGATTTTTTTTTTTTTTTTTATAGCAGCACACGGTTTTTGGAGCACAATTTCACGTGTATTTTGCTATTTAATTAGGAATGTCACACTTGGTCTGTATTCTGATACAGAATAGTAATCCAAATTTCTTTTCTGAAACCCAAAATGTTTTTTTTCTGACGGGAAACTAAAGCGACTCAATAACCAAAAAGTCACATGGGAATTTGGATAAAAAGTTTAAGCGTTCTCCTTTGGGATTGGGATTTGATCACTTGTATAAAAATCTTCTGTCGTGGTTTAATTTAAATCATGATATTGAAAATTTCCTAAAGATTCGCTGTTGAAACCATTAATAGATACAATTATTGGATGTGTTAGATTTATTTCTGTTCTCTTTCCTTTCCTGCAGTGTTTCAGGTTCCTGTTCCTTCCGTACTTTAACTCATTTTGGTCGATCTGACTTCCTCTCAGAGCTGTTCACATCTCACTCACTCTCTTGTTAGCTTTGCCACACTTGTTTAGACAGGACGGATTACACCTTTAATCGCACTTAAATGTATTTGGGGGGTTTAATCAGCCAGAATAACTAAAAAAACCTGAACGCGAATCAGAGTATCTGCATCACATTGGTGCTAAATAAATGTGTACATATTAGGGAAAGGCAGTCCTGCTCATTGATTTGCAACTTTAGCAGCCCAGCAGGCAGCAATGGCCTCAAAAAACAACCAGAGGTATGATGAAGATTTATGTATTGACACAACTTAGGACCATGCACAGGCTAATAATCTTATTGTTTAGGCTATCAATCAGTTTTGAGTGTGAAGCCAGCATACATGTTGAGAGTGATCACTGTTTGTGATGATTTAAATGAGACATAAACTCATCTAACTTTCCTCTAATGACTGAGAAAGAGAGACGAGCCGGCTCAGCTCCAGACGACTGAATCTTGGTTCTGGAGATCAGGTTTTCAAATCGGAACACGACAGGGCTAATGAAGATTTATGATGCGCGCGTACGTGTGCATACTAGGAACATTATTTTTGTCTTGATGACAGACATTAAGGATGAATACGGCCAAAGACCCAGGAGGAGGGCCTGTATTTTTTCAAGGAAAATGAAAATGGGGAGCGCTGTGGGAATACAGATTGCATCTGGTGCGGCAAAATGATGGACTGCTCTCTATTGTTTTCCATTGTGTGCTGGGAATTGATTCTGTAAGTGCAAACACATGGGCACACACACACACACACACACACACATACACACACACACACTTGTTTGCCATCCATCTGTGCTTCTATTTTTAGAGGATATAAAATTGAGGTACACATTCTGCTTCACTTCTTAGAGCTTAATAATTGGAATATTTTATAGGTTTGAGCTTCCTCTAGTAGAGGAAATACAGACGACTACAATCCAATTAGGGGAGCACGGCGGCTCACCCAAAAAGTAATAAAGTTGACAACATAATAACCACAACAATCTAATCTCCCTTTGCTCACTGAAATGCGTGGGGCGCAGCGTTAACATCGGAGGGCAAACGATCAAATTGAAACATAATTGCATAACTCCACAGAAGGTTATTGGGTGTGCAAGTTTTACAAAGGAAACACAGCATTGGAATCATTCAGAACATATCAATCAGATGACAACTGCCGCTCCAGTGAAAACTAATTCACACAGCACTAACACACCTGTGACACACCAGTCTGTGTGAGTTAACAGATAACAGAGCGGCTGCTGAAACAGTGTGAGAACCTCTTACACGGTGTAGGACTTTTATTATGAGTGCAAATGTGGTTTTTGGATTATATTTTTCTATCAGGCCTCTGGCCAAAGGAAACATTGTGTTGCAGGATGACGATATTGAACCCCTTTTGAAACTAGTTTATTAGTCCGTCTTTCAGGGAATACTTTCATAGTCCTGATGGTCTAAATACTGTTTAATACGTGGGGTAAATATTCATTATCTGTCATTATCTATTAAGGTTCTGGTGTAAGAGTAGTCGGATTTAGAGCTTTATGGCTAATGGTTAATTACAAACACATGGAAATTATGTCAAAAGAAGGGATGCAACGATAAACTGAACTCTGCTATATCACGATTAGGAATAGTTTGCTACACTGTCTTGGTACTGTGACAATATCTACCAACTATCATGTGGCTATATTGCTGGTAAAATTCGTGGACTTAACAAGGGAAATCAGTATAAATGCATCTTACTATCTCTTCTCGTCATTGTATTGTTCGGTTTGAACAGCAGAGAGCAAGAAGACAGGCTCGTTCTCACAGCTGCAGTCTGGAGTTTTGAGAAAAAAGTGGACTTAGCCAGAATATTTGAATGATACAGCTCCCAGGTCCCTCCTTCTTCCTCTCTGCTGCGCTGCAGTCCTGGAGCCTGCTGTACATGAGCAGACTTGTAACCATGGTAACAGAGGACGCCAGATAACCTGGACGGCGCATTCAAAATAACAACAACAATATAAGCCCTGATTGTTCTATTTCTGACCAATATAACTAAATTACAATGACGGGGGCCTCATGCAGATCACTGTTGCCTTTCTGAAGCATGAGTAACGTTATTTCTCTAAACTAATTCAACCACTTCAGAGCGTCTTGAACACAAACTAGCGTTATTATAACTGCCCGGTCACTTGAAAGACGCTAACCGGTAGCCATAAACACAAAGCTAAACACCGGAGTTAGCATACAAGCTAACAAGCTAGATTTAGCAACAAGCTACATAGCTCGACTGCAACGTCATACAGTCATATGCGCTATTGCGAGTATCACTGTAACCGCGGCCACCATAGCCTTGTGGTTAAAACATAGAATGAAACATATATGAAGCAGGGGTCTTTACTTGTCCAGCAGAAAAGCAGCTCTTGAGTCCCTACAAATCCCGCAGCTCCCTCCACCTCTGAAATGACGCTCCGATATTTATCTTTGTTTTCTTTCTGGCTCGGTTCAATTCCTTGCTCTGATTGGCTGTATTTAGCCGGGAGCGGTAGATTCTTGCAAATCAAATTACAGCCACTGGGTGGAGCCACAGACAGTGGATGTTTACACAGCTGACCTGTATCTTATTCTACTGTGAGATCATAATGACAATTTAAGCAAATATAACCAAAAAAATGTACACACTACAGCTTTAAGTCCCGCCCTACCCCGCCTCTGATTGGTTGGCTTCGTTGGTTTGGTTTGTTCTTAGCGCTTGACTCAAGCTGTTAGCTCACACAGACAGTTAATGTCTGTTTTTCGGCAGTGTTGGAGCCGTAGTAACACTCCGACTTCTTCTCACTGACACACAGACTTCTTCGGTCATTCTGCAGAGCAGCTCTTCGCTCCAATGATTTATTGCCACGAATGATTCATGGTTACTTTTTACACATGCTTAGGTGATGGTCGGCTACTTTTATTTAACTATAGAAGGAAAGCAGAAGGACCTCAAGTAAAGACAAATTGTATACAAATGAGAAATCCTGTACACATCCCTTTTATTATCAGCAAACACTGTTCAGGTCACCTTTTTATTTATTTTTTTATACGGTGATGACACCCTATTGTGAGTTTTTGGTATTGTTGCATCCCCTAGTCCGAAGTGATAAATAATAGATAAATAAAAACATATATTCTCGCTAATAGGAGAAGAAGAAGTGGGACCTTTGTCTCCTACCAGTTTCACTGTTTCACCTTTTCGCTCCCTCTCTACTGTGGTGTCCCAGGAGGAACTTCACTGACAGTTCCCTCGATAACACAGAATGCCAAACAAGCATGCATATGTATGTATGCTCTGTTTAGGGATTCAGCAGGTACGTGTATGTGTGTGTGTGTGTGTGTGTGTGTGTGTGTGTGTGTGTATGGAAATGTATTCAGAGGCACCGTGCCACTGCTGTCATCCTGCTGCTCCCCTGCCAGCTTATGGAGGATGCTGTAGAGTAAACCCACATCCACTCTCCCTCCTTCACCGCGTCCTCACCGCTCGCAAAGTGCAGAAGTCTGTACCATCCATTCATTATTCAAAGCGCGGAAGTGTCGCCTGTAGTGATTTCCACATGCAACTGAAAAAGTGTGGCAAACCTCAAGTTCCTTGTGTTTTCGCAACTTGAGGAAAACTTGCACCTTCCATGTTAACTAAAGGCATTTTTTGTTTAACTGCTTTTGTGTTTTAGACTGTTTTCTGTCTCCTGGCAGTTGGTTTGGTGCATTTACCCTAAATGATGTGATTCCAGCTCTTAAAATAGAAATAAAAAACCCTCTGGCTACCACCAACCAGTGCAGTCTAAGAGTTTACTTCTTAGATCTTCATTTCTGTTGTGCTCAGCCAATCTTTTTAAAGAAAAATTAAGCTATTGGATATTTGGTAGAGCCAGACGGAGAGCATATGCACATTAGGATTATTTCTCCTGAATGTTACAGCCAAATTACACATATTTTTATAACTGTGTGCTGGTTTGTGCCCATACGGATGGTGGGGGAATGACAGCTTTGCAGGGCTGCCAACAGAAATGAAAGTCAGGAAGCAGGATACTGCCACGCTACCAAATATCCTCCAAATATTGGAAGGAGAACAGCTTCAGGTTGAGCCAAGACTGTCAAACCAGCCATACACTAAGAGAGAATAAAGTACCTCTTTGAGCTGGAACTGTCAAACTCCGTGAACCTCACCAATTTGACTCTGAAATAGACAATGGCTTGACATAACTGGGACAAGAGTCCATAAAGGTGATGGATGATAATATTTGATTGAGACGGCTAAACATCAGGCTACACTGACTTTAAATGAAAGCTCTTCATTATTGAAGAACCTGCATCAAGTGATGTCAGTTATACTTTAGATGCAATATTCATACAGTGTGCGCGCACTACTGAAGCTCTGAAGAATCAGGGCAGGACACAGGAAGTCTTGAGATGTGTGATATTATATCCTTCATTCAGGAAACTGGGTTCCAGTGAGGAGGAAATAATTCCATGAATGTAGAATCTTTAAAGGTCCTGTGAGTAGGGTCTTTTGGCCGAATTATAATGTAATTTCCATAACTATGTTTGAGGTTTGTGTTTTCACACCTAGCAGAGCCGAAGTCGCTCCAGTGTGTCAATCTAAACATGTAACTGCCGACTGTTTATAATCATACGGATACTGTAGTAAAGTGTTGTGACTGAGATCCTGACCCACCAGGCATCGTGGAATTTTATTTGCTCTAAATGACATCACATAATCACCAGCAGTAAATAGTGGACCCTGTCTAGGTCTAAATTTGGTGAGTTTTTTCTCTATAGGTTGCCAGAGACAGTAACTACAAAAACACCATAGTGGAAGGTGACGAAGACATGGTGAGACTAAGTTTTTTGCTCAAAATAAAGTCGCATAAAACTCCTGGAGCTGCCTGGCTCTCACTGCTGTGAACAGATGCTGTTTTTTCAGGTGGAAGTGTGAAGGAGAGTGGGTAGGACAGACGGGATGACAGACACTTTTCCATATATAACTTTGTTTTCCTTTCCTCATACAAGTCCTCATAGGCACTACCTGCTATCACATTACTGTTGTTTGGCACTGTGACGCTGCTTTGTGGTTTGAAGCATGGGACATTCCTCTTTTATTTGATGATTGAAGGATTGGTTTATTTGTTGGACTGTGAATGCCATGAGATGGACACAGTCCTGTCCTGGACCGCCAGCTGACCCTTACACACAGAGGTTGTATAGATTATTATTGTTTATAGTATAGTTTGCACTGTGTATATACATTGTATATATCTTGCTTTTTTATATATGTTATGTTATTTTCTTTCTTTTTTTGTGGACCCACTGCTGCTGTGACAAAATAATTTCCCAGTCTGCGATCAATAAAGTAATTCTATTCTATTCTATTCTATTCTATTCTATTCTATTCTATTGTTTCGCCTCTGTAACTTTCACACAGATGGCGAGGTGGAATATTGCCACAAGATTCCTGCCTTGAAAAGTCAGTGTGAATGGGGCTTGTGGTTGCTGATTTGTGCACGACTGTCCCACGTTTTTCAAAGTTGCAGTCCCTGAAATTTAAATTAAGTCCATTAGAGAAGTTGCTGCACTTGGTACCACTCCTCTAATATCTGTGCAGACTGGCAGGGTAGGAGCATGGGTTGCTGATGTTAGCCTATAAAACTCTGCTTGTGGCCAGGTAACAAAGGAGTGTCCTTTATTATTTGATGACTTGACTGATATCATTAAGTTGTGAAAGAACTGTGTGCATCCATGCTTTTCTATCTCGATCAGATAGATAGTAAATAACACTTTGATAACAGAAGGATTGCCACAAGAGAAATCACCATGGCTGAGGGCGGCATATTGGAAATGTCCAGTTAAGCCATCGACGACAACTGATGACATGTGACGGTCTTGCAGGGTTGTCAACATTTCACTGAGGGAGATTTTAACCACTACCCTTTGTACGTCTTTTCCTTAGGGACAAGGGGAGAACGCTTCTAAGAAGGCTGCCAAGTTGCACCCCCGTGATTCTACAGTAGCCCAGTTGAGACAAACCAAACACTGGCTTCAGAATGGGACTTTCAGCAGCCAACATAAGGGAGGGCGAGACGAGGGGTGTTTCGCTGGTCTGCAACCACACTGCTAGAAAGCACTAAATCTACAAACTGTCCATCTGATATTTTTATTACTTAAGTGTTTTTTTTATGAGTCTAATCAGTCATTTCTAATATGGGACTGAAATAGCAAAAGTACTTTAAAGTTCTGGACAAGCGTGCTGTCGAACCATCTGGATAAAGCTCTCCAGGATCACTGTGATGTCTGTAGATGACTTGTTGGAAATGTAAAGACGTATAAGCTAATCTTAGAGAAACACAAGAATCTGCTCATTGAAAACACACTCTGCAAGAAAGCAAGCCTGTTTTGGGATGTTTGACAAGCAAACATTGTGCAGTTCCGGCTCGGTGGAAGGCAGCTGTACTCACCTATGAATACATTCTGGGACACTGTGCTGCGCAGATTCCAGCTGAGCTGCAGTATCCTGGACATGAACCTGACGGCTGTTGTGCACCTGCTGGAGTTTTTTTTTCTTTTTTGGAGTTTTGAGGTGTTGGCGCAAGCTGGAGTGGAGGTGACTCAGACCCACAACTTGAAATCCAGCGGGGGGAGGAGGAGGAGATTGAGGCTGGTAAAAAATGGTCCACAGACAATGATGCCTTATTAAAAATCAAGATGCACAACTGCATTACATCGTCCGGAAAATCAGGATTGAAGTCAGTCTTTCCCCCATGTGTTTGCTGCTTAAGAACCGTAAAGAAAGTGGATTCTGTCAAATGCAATAAAAAATGAAGAACTGAAAAAACTTTCAGAAACCTTTGGTGACCAGTGAGCTGGTGAGAGAGTAGAAACCATTGAATACATTCTTTGCTTTGGTGTGTTGTATTGAATTTGGAGATCAAATCAGGCCTGTGTGTTATTCCCCGGTGTAATGAAAGACTGCAGCGCTGCCTGATTGTTAGATACGTTTGGAAGTTGCTCAGTTTATAGCACACAGAGAGCAAATTGCTTTGTGCTAGTTAGCAGAAGGGATTGTTGCTGTTATCAAAAGGAAAGGCCTGTCGTTCTGCGGCCCTATTAGTAACTATTCAAACTTTCTTAAGTTTCAAAATTATGAGAAATCATGTTTTCCAATGACAGAAGCAATTCTTAAGCTCATGGCTGTGTTTGATATACGTCATACCTTTAAGAGTTTATAATCAGTGTTAGCTTCTCCAACAGGCTAAAATCAGTGTTAGCTTCAATAAGTGTTCAAAATCAGTGTTAGCTTCTCTAAAATTTCGAAATAAGTATTAGCTTCCCCAAAAGGCTAACATATGAGTGTTAGCTTCTCCAACAGGCTAACATCTCAGAGTTAGCTTCTCCAACAGGCTAACAAATCAGTGTTAGCTTCTTTAACAGGCTAACATATCAGTGTTAGCTTCTTTAACAGGCTAACATATCAGTGTTAGCTTCTTTAACAGGCTAACATATCAGTGTTAGCTTCTCTAACTGGCTAACATATCAGTGTTAGCTTCTCTAACAGGCTAACATATCAGTGTTAGCTTCTCTAAAATTTCAAAATCAATATTAGCTTCCCCAAAAGGCTAACATATTAGTGTTAGCTTCTCTAACAGGCTAACATATCAGTGTTCTCTAAAAGTTCGAAATCAGTATTAGCTTCTCCAACAAGCAGTGTTGCCAGATCAGATTGACAGTTTCCAGCCCAATCACATCTTAGAACCCGCCCAATCCAATAAAAAACAGCCCAAACCAGGGGGGGCACTCCTCGCCGTCAGCGGGGAGTTCAGAGTGCAGTTTTCACAAGATTGAAAACTCGCCAAATGTGGACAAAACCAGCCCAAATTTTATTCAACCGCCCAATGTATTTTTTTCCCGCCTGGCACAAACAAAAGAAGCCCAACTGGGCGGAAAACCGCCCAATCTGGCAACACTGCCAACAAGCATATTTCCCTAAATATCAAACTATTTTAATCAACCAGGTTGTTCAGCTAATTTTCTACACCCTGTGTACACAAACTTTTAAAGATATGAAAAAATAATAACGAACAGCCATGAACAAAATAGATTAGAAGGTGATAAACTGCGAACAGGCTGCATTACAGATTTAAATAGTGGGACATATAATAAAGTAGCTGTACAGTTACTTTATTGTGTAATGTGCTTGCATTCAGAATTGGCTTAATGTGGAATCGTTATGTCAGAATGGGTCAGCTGGAATTATGTGTGTGAGATGTGTGTTTTATATCATAGGTCAAGGTCCACAGCTGTCTGTGAGTTTTAAAGCATATCTCATTGCCCTCATCTTGTGATGGAGCAGAATTCACAGCTCATTCGTTCTGTATTCTGCTGACATTTAGATAGTCATTAATGGAGGAAAGACTCAAAGCTTTCTAAACAAACTTTCTCTACAACAACAATCGGTACAGTATATCTGTCTCTTCCTTCCCATGTCTGTAGTCTCTTTCTCACTCTTGGATTTTCATTCAAAAGCGCTATTATCAAGTGACCGTGTGGACGTGGGCAGCTGATGTAAGCGATGTGCTATTATTGCCTATGACACGCTGCCTTGAAAGGGCGCTCACTGTGTGTGTGTGTGTGTGTGTGTGTGTGTGTGTGTGTGTGTGTGTGAGAGAGAGAGAGAGAGAGAGAGAGAGAGAGAGAGAGAGAGAGAGAGAAAGTGTGTGTGTGTGTGTGTGTGCATCATTCCCGTTGTGCCGGATCATTTCACCTGCAAAGACGTTATAACACCAAAGGAAAGTAATCTGAATATTCATCAGGTTATTAGCTCAGAGAGTGTAGTTGTTATAATGTATAACAACGATAGCAATCTCTTTAATTCATACACACATTACTGTCACAATCGTGTTGATCTGATCGACTTAATCAGATATTAATCTGAAATATTGGGAAGGAATAGTAAAAATTAATCTCTGTATCCAGATTTAATTAGAAATTCATAATGATGTTTACTATTGATGCATACTAAACAATAAAACAGCTTCCCGTCAGTTAAAATCCGTCAATATATATCCAATTATATAATTCTAGACTTTTAATCTTAAAAATACTTCACTCTCATTTACTTGTAGTGATGTTAAGCCACGCACTTGCACTTTAATTTACTGATGCACTTGTACCTACATGCACATACACTGTCCTGTACATAATGTCAATCAGGCTTTATAATCTCTATGTTAAGCTGGGAGTGCTGCATAAATAAGCTCTAAAATGGATCGTAATCTGGACACACCATCCACATTGCATACGCTATAGATTGACTGATGTGGGATTTAAAGGCCAAGACCACTTTATACAAATAAAAGCAGATATTTTAACACAGAATCACAGAGTCTGCAGGTTATTTAGTATTTTTAGCACTCTTTAAAGTAGATAACTCTGCTCATATTTCAGTTCATCATCTCAGTTTAGATTAGAATAGGTTAACATGCTTTGATGCTTTTTATGGGGCGGCTGTAGCTCAGGGAGTAGAGTGGGTCGTCTAGTGATGGGCAGGTCGCTGGTTTGAATCCCAGCTCCCCCTGGCTGGGCTGAGCTGAGCTGCATGTCGAAGTGTCCTTGAGCAAGACACTGAACCCCAAGTATTGTAAAGCGCTTTGAGTGGTCAGAAGACTGGAAAAGCGCTATATAAATGCAAGTCCTTTTACCGTTTCCAATGCTCAGAAAACACCTCAGTTTTCTCTTACTGTCCAGTGAAGCAGGACTGTGTTCACCCTCTGTCTGAAATGCTCTGTTTCCTTCGCTCCTGTCTCTTTAAGGCTCCCCGCCCTAATACCCTCCTCTGATTGGTCAGCTCACACACACCTGACCCCCACAAGCTCCGGCAGTCCTGACCCTTCTGCAGCAGATACATGAGGCTTCACACAAGTCACACACCAAAACAACAACATAATCCGTTTAATTTTCATAATAAAATGCTCTGTGTTGATGCCAGCAAAAAGTCCGTCCTTCTTCTAATCCTTCAGTTGGGAACACTAACCTGATATAACGGTGATTGCGCGTGATTCGGTAATTACCGCAGGAACTCCTCAGTCTCGCCACTCCAGCTGTCCAGCAGTGCTGCGCCGTGCTGCACTCAAAATGGAACCGGTGGAGCAGAACCGCAGTGGATCCGTCACACAACACGCATGCAACCAGTGGCATTCCTGGGTGAGCCAGCACCGCTAACAACAACAGAGCAGCTGTGCTAAATCAATTCGTGCATTACAAACTAGCCGAAATTATGCAAATGTGTGACTTGGTGACGTAGTGTGATGTGGGACTACTGACGAGTACAAAAGTACAACAGTTCCCTCTGAAATATCGTGGGACAGACGCAGAAAGTAACACAACATCAAAATAATGGCAACTCATTCTGGGTTTTGAAAAGTAGTAAAATCCCCATACGAACATTTCCCTCAGATATAAACACTATCTACAGTCCACGTTCCCAAAATGCAGAGCAGTTTTGATTCTCATCTAACATAATGAATTGACTCTCCTCTCAGTGAAGTTTGTGTTCGGCGCCTTCCCTGCATTCATGCATCTTTAATCCAGATGTTCATCACACTGCTGCATTTGGATGGTTTTTCCCTTTTCCTAAAATTAATTTGACACGACTGTTGTTGGCTGAAACCGAGTTTGTCGTGTTGTTGTGCTGGTGTCATTTGGATAACTTTGGATAAGTCATTGTTTTCATTGTTGACATCCGACAACTGAAACTGAACTCTGTCTGACCTACATTTTAATTTGTTTGCATGGAGATTGTTCTGTTTTCTTGCTTTTAGTCTTCCTGTGGCTTTCTTTCTTTCTTTCTTTCTTTCTTTCTTTCTTTCTTTCTTTCTTTCTTTCTTTCTGTCCTTGTTTCTGTTTTCTCTTTACTTCTCCCAAACTGCTGAAAATAGGTTTTACACAGCCCCTACTTTGCAAAAGTTTGGAGTCACCTATGTTGACATTAGTATTTTTCTTACTTCAACAGCTTTGTTCACAAACGAAAAACAAAAGATTAAAAATTCCATAAGTTGATGTCCCCACAGTGTTAGACGAGAGGTGAAAATACTGTTGTTGCCACTTTTCAGCCTCTAACATGCTTCGAATTAGAATTTGTTTTCCATTCCAGAGAGGCGTAACTGACCCTGGATCATTATTGAACCACAACCACCGATATTCTGTGATCCAGTAGTACAGTTAAACTTTTTCTGCAAACCTTTCATGCAATCTTACATCGATTTGTGAAACAGGAGTTGCTCCAAACTAAACGCATTAGAAAAAGACCAAATCAAATAGGGATGCACCGATGCATCGGCTGAACATCGGTATCGGCCGATGTTTGCCTCGTTAACTGCCATCGGCCATCGGCAAATAAAAATGACAATCGCCGATGGCCGTGGCCGATGATTATATCTTGATTTGCGGCACACTGTGCTCATGGAGAAACTCTTTTTTCCCTCTTTTTTTGGGGGGAGAAATCTGGAAACGCAGCCCTCCCGTTTTCATGTGGACAGCGAATCCGCATACTTTCCAAAACAATGACGCCATCGCCGCATCTTGCAACGTCCCATAACAACAACAATGGCGGACCACATGCTCGTGTTCGTGCCGCAGAAGATATCGAGCCTTTCTCGCAACTTACCCGCTTTGTAGTTGAGTGTGAGTCTCAGCAGCAGTTCGACCTCATTAACGGTCCACACAAACGATTCTGGTTTCCTTGCACTCACCATTTTCACATTCTTCTTCTTGTTGTGTTCGGTTCTCTTTCAACATTCGTTTCGGTATCTCACTATGGGACACGCCCCCTGCGCTTGTCCCTAGAAGCTAATTTCCACTACGCCAGTCTCGACTGGCAGACAGACGTGACGTCCGCTCCCCGGAGGAGGGACATCCTCCTCCTTATAAAGCCAGGCGTAACGTCAGCTATTCAGTCTTAAACCTCTTCTCGCTCCCAGAAGCAAGCTCTCAGACAGCAGGTGTAGCTGAACTAGCATACGGTTCACAGAGCGAGCTAACCACTTGGTCCACGCACGCTACGTTACCTGAAGCTGCAAAGCTATCCGAGAGTTAACAGCTAGACTGTCCCCAAACAGTAGCTGCTTCCACCCCTTACGGAGCTAACAATATGTCGGAGCTAGCACCTTCCCTCACCATGGGAGACGCCAAGCTACCGGCGAGGAGTTGTGCGTGTGGCAACAAGATATCGGGGGCAGACACCCACCTTGTTTGTGCTGCGTGCCTTGGGCTGCAACACGCCGCGGCCGCGCTAGCATCCCCGGCTTCTTGTGAGCATTGCTCACGCCTGTCCATTAAGACCCGCCGACGCAGACTAGCACGCCAAGCTAGCCTGTCGACAGCGGACCCCATGATGGGGGTAACCAATCCCCCGTCACAGGAGTTAGTGGAGAGCCTCGAGGGAAACGCCATCCCTACGGGTGCCAGCTGGGGCGAACAGCTCGATGCTATTGCTCCACTAACTGACCACGATGACCCCGAGGCCTGCCTGATGGCGGAGCACGGCGACATCGCGGGAGATGCTTTCGACTCGGGGGATGAGTCCATTAGCCTCGGGTCTGACAATGACGACGAGGACCTGGACTGCTCCTTTATCCCCTCTGCGGCTGCAAAGCCGTCGCCCGGGGGCGAGTCAAGCAGCGGGTCACCAAACCCACCCGCCGGTTCAGACCTGCACGATGTCTGCAAGAGAGCGGCTGCAAAGCTTGGCATTGCGTGGCCGGAAACCCTCACCGAGGCCACCACGTCTCGTTATGAGGGAAGAAGGCTGCCCAAAGTCAAATCCTCTACCAGACAGTTCCTGCCGGTCTTCCCTGAGTGCATGGAGGAGGCAAACCGGTCCTGGAGCAATCCTCTTTCCGCCAAGAACCTCGTCCAGGGAGGCTCGGCGCTGGACTGGGCCGACATGGAAGAGAAAGGTTTCTCCCACCTCCCTCCAGTCAAGCCTCTGCTCGCCTCCGACCTCCATCCCACCTTTGACTCTCCCGTCAAAGGCCGAGTGTTTCCAGTCTTCACTGACCGAAAAAGGCTATAAATCGGTGGCCATGTCGGTGAGGGCCCTGACCGCCTCATCACTGCTACTGGCATACCAGGCTGAGCTACAGGATGAGATGTCAGCCTCTCCCGACACAGCCCTGTGGGATGAAGTGTGCGTGGTCACGGACCTCTGCCTGCGTCTGCACAGGTGCACCGTCCAAGCCTCCGGAAGAGCCATGGCCCTGATGGTCGCTCAAGAGAGAGCCAGGTGGCTGAACCTCTCCAGTCTCTCTCAGAAGGAGAAAGCTCAGCTCCTCGACGTCCCCGTGGACCCGAAAGGTCTGTTCGGCCCGGCGGTTGCCACCATGCAGAGACGGTGCGAGGAAAAGAAAAAGGAGGGTGAAGTGCTTCAACTGTGTCTCCCCAGAAAGATGCCGCCACCTCCTCCCCCCGCAGCACCTCGGCAGACGTTTGCCCAAGCTGTGACCCGGCCGGGTTACCGCATCCCCAAACGCCAGCCCCAAGCCCAGGCGGCCACCCAGAGCAAGCCACCTGAACTTAAGGGTGCATGGGCGAAGAAGCCCTTTACTGCCAATGTGACGCAGGGGAACCAAGCGGGCCCCCCTGCCACTCACAGGGGTAAGAAGAAGCGACGCGCCACCTAGTGCGCTGTACTCAGAGGGGGCTGGCAGGCCCAGTCAGACGACTGCTTCGCCCCCGACGAAAGATGTTCTGTTCCCGCCATGTTCAGAGAGGGCATGTTCCGGGCCCCTCAAGAGGCGTGCAGAGGCCGTGCTGGCACTCGCAGTTCACAGCCAGAGGAAGAGGAGGAAAGTTGGACCCGCAGGGAACTCCGTGGAGCTCCAGCCGTGTCACAAAAGCACACACCAGTGCACAAACACACACCAGTGTCCCTCCCCATGTTTAATAAAAATGTTTTCTGGTGCGCAACCAGGCTTAAAGCCAAGGGCGCAGTCATTTTTGTTAATAAAAACAAAAAAGAAACAGAACATGGCTGTACAGCCCAATATAACACCACAAGGGGGAGACATAACCCCACTCGTGGTGCAGCGGACCAGTCTGCCTGCTGGACAGCACAGTCTGAGTGCCGTGGCTGCACAACCCGCTGCCCAGCCCAGCGGAGCAGCGAGACCGCCGTTAGGTCCGCTAGCAAAGCGGGCTCAACAGTGGCGTGCATGCACGACGTCGGACTGGGTGTTGAAAACTGTAACCAGAGGTTACAGGCTCCAGTTCACGTCCACCCCACCCAGTTTCAACATGGTTTTGCAATCGAGGGCACAGGGGGAAAGAGCTCGTGTTCTGCAGGAGGAAATCAACTCTCTGCAGAGCAAAGGAGCAATCCGAATAGTACTGCCAGAAGAGAGACAGAGCGGTTTCTATTCGAGGTATTTTCTGGTCCCGAAGAAAGGCGGGGGTCTGCGACCCATATTAGATCTGCGTGCTCTGAACAAATACATGAGAAAGTACAAGTTCAGGATGCTGACGCACGCAGCTCTGATAAAATTTGTGCGCCCAGGCGACTGGTTCATATCCATAGACCTGAAGGACGCATACTTTCACATCCCTATCTATCCCCCACACAGAAAATATCTCCGGTTTGCCTTTCAGGGCATAACGTACGAGTATATGGTGCTCCCGTTCGGCCTTTCATTAAGTCCACGGGTGTTTGTAAAATGCACCGAAGCGGCCATTGCCCCGCTAAGAGAGAGGGGAATGCGCTTAGCGACATACATAGACGATTGGCTTCTAGCCTCACAGTCTCCCGAACAAATTCAGGCTCACACCAGACTGCTCACGTCACATCTGGCCGCCCTGGGTTTCACGGTGAACTGGGAAAAGAGTGTTTTGTTCCCAACTCAGAACATCACATTCATCGGTCTGTCTCTGGACTCGGTCGCACTCAGAGCGCGTCTGTCAGCGGAGAGGGTGGAAGCCTTTCGGGCTTGTCTGACACTTTTTCGCAGAGGGACGTGGCTAAAGTTCAGAATATGTCTCAGACTGCTGGGGCTAATGGCATCGGCCTTGACGGTCATTCCGCTCGGCCGTTTGCACATGAGACCTTTTCAGCGGTGGGTGGCGTCGCTCAACTTAAACCCGCCGCGCCACGCACAGCGCCAGGTCTCAATCCCCACAGCGTGCATCCTGGCTTTGCGCCCTTGGAGACACGCAACTTTTCTGACAACAGGAGTTACCATGGGAACAATCCTGACCAGAAAAGTCATCACTACGGACGCCTCTCTAGCGGGCTGGGCCTGCGAGGGCAGAATAATAAATGGCGCTTGGAGCCCACAGATGAAGTTGTTTCACATAAACTGCCTGGAACTCCAAGCTGTGTCACTGGCGCTGAAACATTTTCTGCCCTTTTTGAGAGGGCAGCATGTTCTGGTCAGGACGGACAATACCACGGTAGTGGCATATATCAACAGACAGGGAGGGCTGCATTCACGTCATCTGCACATGCTGGCACACAGACTGATAATGTGGAGAAGCTCACACCTATTATCGCTGAGAGCCACTCACGTACCGGGAGTACTGAACCTTGGGGCAGACCTGCTCTCCAGGGGCAATCCTCGCTACAAGGATTGGAAACTCCACAGCGAGGTGGTGGCTCAGATTTGGGAGAGATACAGCCAAGCGAAGGTGGATCTCTTTGCATCAGAGGAGAGCGCTCAGTGCCCTCTGTTTTACTCACTCACGGGCCAGAGCGCGCCGATGGGGCTGGACGCCTTGGTGCACGAGTGGCCTCGTGTCCTCCTGTACGCTTTTCCCCCATTAGAGCTGATCACTGCTACTCTGGCCAGAGTGCGGGAGAGGGGCCTGACTCTCATCCTGATCGCTCCCCGCTGGCAGGGGAAACACTGGCTAGCGGAGATATTTCAACTGATGCACGGACAGCCGTGGCCTCTACCTCTCCGCAGGGATCTCCTGACGCAGGCGCGCGGAGAGATCTTTCATCCTCATCCAGAGCGCATGGCTCTATGGGCCTGGCCCGTGAGAGGTTGAATCTGGCTATTACTGGGCTCCCACAGAGCGTAATTGCCACTATTCAGAGTGCCAGAGCCTCCTCGACGCGCTGTGCTTATGATGGCAAGTGGCGCGCGTTTGAGGCTTGGTGCGTCAAAACAGGGGTGATAGCTTTCCAGAGCCCCGTCCCTGTAATTCTGACGTTTTTGCAGGAGCTGCTGGACAAAGGTTTGGCTTTCTCCACTGTCAAAGTGTACTTAGCCGCTATATCGGCATGCCATGTAGGCTTTGGAGACAAGACGGCAGGTCAACATCCTCTCGTTTGTCAGTTTATGAAAGGAGCTAGACGCCTTCGACCAGTGTCAAGGAGCCTGGCTGCCCCGTGGGATTTATCCTTGGTGCTCGATGCACTGTCGTGCCCACCCTTTGAGCCTTTGCATCAGGTAGAGCTTAAATTGCTCTCCCTTAAAACGGCTCTGCTAGTCGCGTTGGCTTCGGCCAAGCGCGTGAGTGACATACATGCGCTGTCAGTGAACCCGACATGCATGCAGTTTTTAATGGGAAATTCGAAGGTTTTTCTGAAGCCCAACCCCGCGTTTGTGCCCAAGGTTTTTAACCTGGCACTGTCAAGCCGCCCTATTGAGCTGTCGGCGTTCTATCCTCCTCCTTTCTCCTCGCAGGAGCATTAACGCCTGAATGCGCTCTGCCCGGTGCGCGCATTATGCGCATATGTTGACAAGACGGCTGGATTCAGGAAATCAGAGCAGCTGTTTGTGTCATGTGCTACATCACACTTGGGGAAGCCCCTTACGAAACAGCATTTGTCACACTGGATCGTGGAGGCTCTTGCCTTGGCCTATGATAGCAAGGGGCTGCAACCCCCTGCAGGACTGTGCGCTCATTCCACCCGTGGTGTGGCTGCGTCGTGGGCACTGTTTCAGGGCATTTCTATCGAAGAGATATGTGCGGCCGCCAGCTGGGCTACGCCTCACACTTTCTCTAGATTCTATAGATTGGATGTTACTGCACCCACACTGTCTCATACAGTTTAGCACACGGGTTCAGTAGCGAGTATGTCTGTCTGATTGGCAGTATATTAATACTGGTCTTCGAGCTTGTCTGGCAATACGGGAGTCTCTACATCCCATAGTGAGATACCGAAACGAATGTTGAAAGAGAACATTAGGTTAAGAAATTAACCCCGGTTCTCTGAAACATGAGTGAGGTATCTCACCAGACCACCCTCCTTGCCTGGAGCGAGGAAGAGGTGTATTTGCTCAGACTGAATAGCTGACGTTACGCCTGGCTTTATAAGGAGGAGGAAGTCCCTCCTCCGGGGAGCGGACGTCACGTCTGTCTGCCAGTCAAGACTGGCGTAGTGGAAAATAGCTTCTGGGGACAAGCGCAGGGGGCGTGTCCCATAGTGAGATACCTCACTCATGTTTCAGAGAACCGGGGTTAATTTCTTAACCTAATGTTTCTCCGTCTACTGTCTGTTTACAGCGCGCAAGTTTACTGTGCATGCTCCGTGTCTTCTTCTCTGTGTTTTGTGAATGTCAAGCGCCACCTAGAGGCCTGGAATATGAACTACAGCGTTTTCGCTCATTTTCAGTGGGTCCGTGTGGACGCAAATATTCTTAAAACGATGACGAGGAAGACGGAGATAAAAAAAGATTGTTTTTTTGAAGTCTTGTCATGTGAACTAAGGTTATCTTAAATGTCAACCAGAAAGTGACATTAAAGGTTGTTTTTGTTTCATAAATTGGTCTCATTAGATTTGTGCTCACTCAAGTATAGTGTTATGAAGAGCTGAAAGACTTGTATGTTTCTGTGGCACAAAAAAAAGGAATAAATAACAAAAAGAAAGAACATCGGCATCGGCCATCGGCCAAGTTGTTATGTTAAACATCGGTATCGGTATCGGCCCAGAATTTCACAATCGGTGCATCCCTAAAATCAAAATATTGCGTAGTCTTCAAGCTTTTGTGGGGAGTGATTCTAGACTTTTTTTTAACAGTAATTAATGAAAAAAAAAAAACCTCCGAAATTCACTTTGTATTTCGGCAAAATTGGATTGAGTGGATGAGATGGCATCAGATAAAACTGGAGGAAAACAGACGCCAGTGTTGGATTCAGCAGAGTAATAATGCTGAGGAGGAATAACAGCACAGCTACTCAAACAACAGAATTCTTTGTGATAATACATCACAGAGAATACAATCCTGCTCCGATACCTTATCCACTGTTTTTGTCTGCCAGAGGATTAAATTCAGACACGGCCAGAGCTTGCATACTGTTCATATACAGCGCAGTAATACGCCGTGTGGTGAAACATCCATCAAATTGTTTACAAGAAATTCTAAGAACTTTTTCAGTAAAAGTATTAGAAACGAGGAAGTAAAAAAAGCCTAAATACGAGAAAAAAAACCCTGAAGTCTATCTTGTCTCTCCGTTGTTCAATAAAAGATGAGCTCAAGAGAGAAAAACACTTCTTCCTCCAGGGTTATTGTGGCTCAGCAGATTTACTCTCAGTCCCTCTCTGCACACACACACACACGCACAGAGACTTGAATCAGGGAGTTTTCAGGAACACAGATGCAGAGGTTGCGTCCTCGCCTGTTCTGTATTCTGTGGCTGCTGAATGAAAGTTGTTTACTATTTAAAGCTCCACTCTGTTCCTCTTGTTTAAACGGAGTCTAATCCGAGTCCTCTGTTGTTCTGCAGGTAGACCAAAGGAGGAGAGGAGCTAAAAACAGGGAAGAGGAAGGAATGGGAGTGAAAAGCAGACAAAGGATGGGAGAAGAACCGAGGCGAGGGTGAAGTGTTGAAGGGCGGATGAGATGGGAGGATGGTGGCAGGATAATGAACCCAACTTCAGTGGTTTGTTTATAAAAAGCTCATTTCTAAAGGAGAAATTTTGTGATATATGGCTAAAAATCTAGTTTAAAACATTTTTAAAAAACTGTGTGAGGGAACAACAGTGTTGTAATTATGTCAAAGATGTAGACTTGTGTTGTGGATTATCTTCTGAAGTTAGCATGCTAGCCAGCTAGCCCTGGTTCATCTTGTCTCATAATGCCACATTGTCCTGCAAAAGGCCATAGTCTGATAGCCCCCGTGTGTTCATCCAGCAGGTACATTATATGCTAGCTGTTAGCGTAATAAATGAACAAAAGACACTCGCAAATGTCTTTTTTGTCTTCATTACTAAACAGGAAAAAAATAATGTACAACCGCACTCCACCTTAATTCACGTTTCTCTCTTTTACCGAACAAAGACTTGCTTGGTAACTCGCTGTGAAGCGCACATCTAAGTGAATGTCACATTCACAGTTTTCTCCACAGTCACCTCTGGCTTGGTCAATATAAAGATGTCCGATTCCTGTCACGTCCCCGCCTGCTGCATCTAAGACAAGACACAGCTGCCTGGGTCATAGTCCTAATTACCTCCATACTCTATCTCCTGTTGTCAAACTATCCTCAGTCAGTGTTGGACAGAGCTGGGCCCCATCACCCTGTTATCCGAGGTCCCCGTCCAAGCAAACTCTAGGGCCACTGGATCCGTGTTTAAGTGGGCCATGATCTAATTAGCCTAGTTAGCTAGAGCTAAGGATAGCTAGCAAAAAGCAGCAGGTTTCAGCTGCTCTGGTGAAGTGCTGCCCCCTCTGCTTTGGAACTACCTATGAATTCTGGCCATATTCTACAAAGTACACCTTTAAAGCGACACACTGCTTTGTTACGCGAGTTATGTGCTAATGTGCTTATGTGGCCAAGGCTATTTCTTGGCCAGTGCAGCGACCTCCTGAAGTTTTGTTGTCATTGTGAGGCTACCAGGCAACCAGAAGAGACTCCCAACTGGCCAGTAAGTGAAGGTATCAATACAAGGGTCTTCGTTATCTCTGTGAGGGCCTTCCTCCCTATTAGCTACTCTGGTGCTGAATCATACCTAATATTAGATCCTCTCTGCTTTGTTTATGCGCATACTGTATTAACAGTCCTGTGGGTCACCTGGCAGCTTGACAGATGACAGATCATACATCATTTCTTTGGATCATTAGCGAGAAAATAAGACAGCGAGTCCCAGAGGGCTACTTTAGTGTTGAGCTGACTCACAGCTTTGTCATATTAACAGCTATTGACACTGATGTCTGGATTAATGACATGTTTCCTGCAAACATTATGCCATTAATTAAACAAATAGGAAACACTGAATCAACCTGTCATTTTAAGGAGAAAACAAGATTTATACGACAGCCTGTGAGCAAATAATAAACAGGCCAAGGGTGCTGCTATTCTTGTGTCTTTAACAGACACAGTTGATATGTAATCTTGTCCAGACTGAAGTTTTTTAACTTAAAAAAAAATATTTTCTTTGAATGTAGTTAATATGCATCCCGAAAATAAAGTCTTATTAGTAGTTTTTGTAAAACGAGGAGCACTGTGTTGTGTTCATGCCACAGGCATGTTATCCAGAATTCCGTTGCTGTAATAAATGAGCGAAGATAAATGTGGTGTGGAGATCTCTGCCACAGCTCCAGCCAGTGTGTCTCTCTCCGTGGTGCTGAATCATTCAGCTTCTGAGCAGTGTGTCTCTTTATTGTGCTGATGCAGTCCAAACCGGCCCGTCTTTGTCTCTGAGAACCTCTGTGTTTACATCTGCCGACCCCCCCAAAACCGACCAGAACACCAAAGCAGCCACCTGCCACCCAGTAACGACAACAAACACTAAGCCGAGACCCAGATCACCACAGCGCCGTCTTCACAGCCCACACAAGCTTTGCTCAGGCAGCATTAAAACATACAATTCCAAGTCACATGTTTTCATTTCCCCATGTCTTTCTTAAAACGACGTGAAACCTCAGTGACTGTAAATCCTTCTCAGACTCACTACTGCTTTTACTGACTGAGGGCAATCCACCTCTGTGCTATAACTAATGGGACGCTGAGGCGCACAGAGGTTTCTGGGTGTTTAGACATCAGGTTTTAAGTGGTAATGTTGCCAGAGGCTGAGCACTGCACAAGGTTGGATGCTGTTGGAGGATGTTGTGAGCTCAAATGGAAGCAAAATCATAAAAAACTAATGCAAGATTATAAAATATAAAATATAAATAATGAGCATTAAGATTTTAGGTGAAAGTAAATGTAATTGCGGTCAGCCCAGTGTGCTCATCTTCATACAGCTCTCTGCTGCCCCCTGATGGTCATCAGGAGTACATGCCGTTGAACTCAACTGTGAACATTTGGAAACCTTGATGTCTTTCAGATCAAGATGGGTGAACGTGTTTGGTTTCTCTCACTTCTCTTATTTCTCTGGACAATCCAATGGTCCAGTCTGGGGCTGTTTTAACCTCCACTCTTTGGAGACCTGCTCCACCCTCTGGTTTGATTCATAATGCGGCAGGATCATGAGCACAACCACAGCTCAGAGCTTTGCCACAGCTACATGAGGACCAAAGAAGACCATGGAGTCCAATACTGTCGTGAAATTTCCTTTCGGATGGCGACCTACAAATTCCCATTTTGATGCCAAATAAAATGCCAAACCTTTTGGATTTATGTACCTTTAGCAGAATGTTTCAGTTGAGTCTATTTCATTTTATTCACATTATCTCAAACTGAATTAGGTTTGTTTTTTGGTTACAAAGTTATGTTTTTATTTAGTTTTATCATATATATGTACAGGTTCCTCTCTTTGTAATGAAAATGTAATTGTGATATTCACACCAAGATTATGGAGCATTTTCTCTTTTCAGATCAAAATGATATCAAGAATATTTCATCATTAATCCCATCCCAGAGCTATATGCATTAAAAATGAGTTCATGATGATGAGTCTTGAAAGATTTGGCCCTGGTGCTTGTTGCTGTGATGGATTTTAAACCAGCTCAGAAAGAACCAGAAGATCCAGACCCATGTCAGACCTTCAGCATTTAAATCTGGATGAACTCAGTCACGAAGATAAAGGACCCTGCAGGTGACTGTCGTTATCCTGAAGAAGTCTGTTTGCTGACAGAGCTGGTGTGAATTGTGTTTGCCTCATGCAGTCACTCTTTCTTTCTTTCTTTCTTTCTTTCTTTCTTCACATGTCAATTAAAACCATATACAATATTCTGTTTTAAATCTGTAATAATCTTATGTGAAATGGGACACCCTACACTGTAAGATATAATCAGTTGGCTTTACTCAAAAAAAATATGCAAACTCATTGCCTTAAACTAACTGAGTTAAGTAAACTTGATTAAGTAAGTACATGTAACTTATTAAATATAAGTGTGCAGTACTTGCAAGAACTTGTTTATAATGAGTTTACTATACTAAACTAAACATGGGGATTTTGAGTTCACAGCTCTTAAAATTAACTTGCTTGTTATGATTGTATTTTACTTAAAATAACTAATTCATTGTAACTTTACTGTACTGAAATAAACTTGTCAATTCTGAGTCTACAGTACTTAAAATAACTTTGTTATCATCACTTAATTTTAAAGAAAAAAATACTGTGAAAAAGAAAGTCATCTGCATTCAATTTATTTCAAATGTGCACAGAATTAACAGTATGCAGATTTAGTGCTCACAATTTTTGACAGATTATTTGCTGGCCACATTATCCAACATATCACACTTCTTTTTACACATTTAACATTTGCATCACAAGAAGGCACTATTATAAATGCACTGAACAGGTCTGAGTATCAATTGAACAATGAAATGATTATGTTTTCACTTCACTCTTAAACAGTTCAAAATGCTGTTTAACAAAAGCATCAAACCTCTCTTCTCTGTCATAAGAACATTAACAGCATACAGATTTAGTGTGAATCTTAACACAGAATGTATGCTGGATTACCGGTATTTGCTGGCCACATTATCCAACATATCACATTTCTTTTTACACAACATTTTAACACCTGAATTCACAAGAGGGCACTATGTCTACCACCAGTGTAAAAGCACTGAACAGATTTGAAAATCAACTCAACAATAAAACTGTACCTAGGCAGCTCTTAAAATGTTCAAAATGCTGTTTAGTAAAAGCATCAATTCTCTTTTCTCACGTTTCTGTTATAAGCATGGTGCAATAATGAGAACAAAGGTTATTGAGTACCACGTCACATCTGACTCCTCATTCGTTAAACAACATGTTTTTAACCGTTAGCAGTTTTGGGGGGAGGGCTTTGTTTCCCAAACCAAGCATTACACTTTGAATGAATTTGAATGTGTTTTCAACACATTTTGGGTAATCGAGATTCAAGGCATATGTGAGGCCAAATATGAGGCAAACTGCCTGTGCCAAATCCCGAATTTTGTCCATCACAATACCTCCCTCAAGGATGATGGCTGTGGAAACGGGCTGCTCAGGATCGTCTTCACTCAGGAGGGTCAATACAACGACTGTGACATTGTCTATGGCCTCATCTTTCGTTGTCTCCTGCAAAGAAACAAACAATCAGCAAAACAATTTGTAGTCAGTGTGTTGTTTATAATGATCGTAGTGTCTAACTATCCAAATACTTCCTAAGATCTGTGATGGAGAGACACTTTGGAAAAAAAATTAAAGCTACAATACAATAGTACCCTCTAAATTTGAAATAAAGTGATAGATAAGACAGTAAAGGAAGGCCTACATCAATGAATACAGGCAGAAATATGAGGGACATATATCTTTGATGTCTGTATTATAAGTGAATATACTGTATTTTGAGCCCAAGTACTTACAAAACATGTCTTATAGAACTTGTTTGGGTCATCACCAAAGATCACGGGAAGCCCTTTGAGGATCACAGAGCGTCTTGCAGTTACATCTGATGACTTATAAAAACAGAGACAGAAAACATCAATTAGAATAAAAAACTAGAACTGCAAGCAGTTATGAACGGGGGCCAACCCCCCCACGACTTGGACCCCATGCACCGCATAGCCCACGGAAGTTTGCCCCAGAGGATGATGGGCTCGAGGCAAAATTGAGGAAACAGGCCAACGTCTGAGCCGTGGTATTTGCTGTAATGGAGAGTGCACCAGAAGTGCAAAAGGCTGAATGTGTGCCGATTTGGATTCGTTGTAATAAGCCACGCCCACATTGAGCAGTCATGACGACCTTGAAGATATGGCCTCAGGATTGGCCCTACATCATACCGACCAAATTTGGAAAAAATCAGTGTAGCCGTTCAAGAGATACAAACTTCTTATCTTTTTAGCGCCCCCTATTGGCCAAAATTCGCCAAATTCAGCTCATCTCTTCCCAGTCTCATGGCAACCAAGGATCTGAAATTTGGTGTTAATAGCATTTAGTTTGACCGAGATATCAAACATTTTACATGTTTATAGCTAGGTACAGAAATTTGTTCGTGAATAATTAGTGCATTTTTTGACTGAGCTAAATTCTTTTGATAACTTTAGATCAGATCCAGCTGAAGAGTGTACATGCCAAGTTTCAAGCAGATCGGACAAAATCCCAAGGAGAAGTTCGAATAAGTAGGTTTTCAAGTTTTTGCGATTTTGCAAAAAAACTTTCTAACCGGAAGTGGGCGTGGCCAATCGCAAAGTGATTCAGCTCCATTCAGGGAATCTGGGGATTTTTGAATGTGTGACATACGGTTTGGGAGTAATAGGCAAAAACGTATTTTCCTCTGTTATAGCGCTCCCTGCAGGCAGATATATGTAGTTTTTTGTCTGAGATATTTGCAGGAGTCTGGACCAACCCTTCAAATTGCACCGCCCTCCCTTGCACGGTTTAGCCTGCAGCACCACTTTTAGCCGGAGAAAAATAAAAAATAAAAATCTTTACAATTACAATAGGGTTCCTAGCACCGCTGGTCCTGCAAGCATACGCGTTTCCTAGGACCTGGCCCCCTAATTACAAGGTACAAGACAAAGAATGAAAATGTTGGTCAGTATCAGTGTATGTAGATGAGAGTAAGAACTCCTCAAAAACATGAAACAATTAATTTCTTACCAAGTTGGCCATTAATTCTTGAATTTTCTGTCCAGCAGCTCCTTTTTTTGACTGCATGAGTTCAATGATGCGTGGAGTGTGCTTGTCAAGAGACTCAAAGAAACTGCTTTCAAGATGTTTGTTGGCAATTCTGCTAAACTCTGCAAAAACCTAAAAAAAAAAAAACAGTAGGATGATGGGGTTGTGGGGGGGCAGTGAGAATACCAGGTAAGCATGCTAAAATCACACACCATACTATTTCATATAATATTGAGTGACATCAATAAATCCTCACTGTAAGAGCAAGAGTTCTTTACTTGAAAACAGTATGTTAAAGCAAACATTTACAAAGACATATCATTGTGAATCTACAGTGACATTTATTCTTTCTCAAATTCAATTTTTACTTTGTTTATCTTCTCAAACATGCTTTCAAAAATGCAGTCAAGAGAAATCTTAAACTCCCAGGGACCATTTATGACAAAAATAACTAACTCACCTGTCCCTCTGTAAAGGGGGCTGGCCACCGTTCCACTATGTCCTGTACAGCAGGCTTCTTTTTCACGATCTCTTGCCTGCGTAGTGAGAATGTCTGGTCCATCATGTTTGAGATGAGAGAGCCACTGTGTTGTTTTTTCTTCATTTCTGCCACGAGAACCATTCTGGCACTTTCAAGGCCTTCTTCATTCTGTCTGTCAGGTAAATTCGGGAGATAGTTTGCTTCACCCCTCTTCGGCCGTTTGATGTTTTTTCTTGCTGATTCACCCTCTGGGTTGTTTTTACTTCTTTTGCCCCCATTAACTATGACATCCTCACATCCAGCCCTTCTGAGCTTCGTTCGATAATTCCCCATCTTAAATTTAAGGCTGTTTTTCCAGCCATAGTATCCTGGTTGAGGACCCGGCTCAGTAAGGCTTGGATGCTTGCTGATGAGAGATTTGGACACACTGGTGTAATCATCATCATCAGGGTACGCTTTAAAGCTGTACATGGCCTCTGGTAGTTTTTCCAATATGTCATGCTTCATATCACGTGACAGCGACATACGTGTTCCATCTTTCATAAAGGCAAGATCAGCTTGTCTCAACCTGTACTCAACATCCACCGAAAAATTTGGAACATCAAAAAATTCCGGCCATTGTCTTCTTAATGGAGTTTCAGTGGGAGGCAGTATATCCGTATCCGTTGAGCTGCAGTCAGTACCTGATGACGTGACAGGCAATGTCACAGCTGATAACTCTAGAGTCACCAAGGGAATGACTTTTAGTGTCGCTTTTTCAGGCAAATCAGTGATGTGTGTCAAATTACAGAGAGCATTATCAAAGTCTTTGTCTTCATATTGCAATATAAAACCATATTGCAGGGAGAGTTTCTCCTTCATATGTGCTTTTAACTCCTCAATAGAATTGGGCCTCTCATTTAGAACCAGTTTCCTGATATCGTCATCATTGACGATCACTCTCATCAAAAGTCGCGGTTTTTCCATGATGACTTCTCAACCTGAAAAGGAAGGACATTTGTATTAGATTTCAAGACTTAAGTATTTACATTACTCAGCAAAGTATGTATCGTTTCAGGGTAATGAGCTGCCTGCCTCTAATCTTGTAAAGGGATAGAGGGAATACATCGTTCAGTTCAGACAACTGTGTGACAGAGGAGGTGGACAAGTGACTGAGCTCATATGCTCTTAGATGCTCATCATACCATGAGGCCAGAAGTTTGCAGACAAACACAATGTCATTATTGATCACTACAATCTTTGATATTTGTCTGAAATCTGGTAGCCCAGAGCAAGATCCCACTGAAATGACCATGTCAGCACTGTACTTGATGCCATCGATGAAGACAGAGGGTGCTGCCAAGACTGTCTGGCTCTGCTGGCCATTTCTGTGATGAAGTTCTGTGAAAAAGTTTTGCACATTTTCAGGAAATGAAGCAACCATCACAGACTGGACTTTGTTGATTTCAACAGATGGCTTGAAGCATGAGTTAGTATCTAAATGGAATGCTATCATTTTCTGGTGTCGGACAGATAATGTAAGAGAAATGTTTTTGAAATTGCGAGTGTGACGGAGAACATCTTTGAAAAACTTGTGTTTCCCTTCGAAGCGCATTGTCCACACGTCAGATAATGGACCAAATTTTTTAATCAGTTGAGGATAATGCTCGATGTAGTGGTGCTTTGGGCGCAATTTCTCGTTTGGGAACACTTTCTGAAATAAATCTCTATGCTCTGCAATCTTGCAGTCAAAATAGTACAGAGACTCCTCTGTGAAGCTTGCAGACACTGAGATTTCCACTACATCTTTTAGGTTCATCAAAACTTCCCAAGTTTCATCCCCCTCAGGGATGTGATGACCAATCATCAGTGGCAGAACTCTGAGAAGTGCCCAATTTTAATGTGCGTTTCCTCCAATGGTTGCCATGGTGGAAAAGGTTTTTCTGACAAGCTGAGGTTGGTTTGTTTTGTCTGAAAACGTATATGGAAACTGCTTAATGGCATGATTAAGGGTTTCAGGAGAGAAGTATCCATTTGATATCAGTACCTTCAAGCACAAGGCTAATTCACGTGGAACAATGCCTTCGAGAAGATCATGCATAAGGTCAGGTGGGTACCCATCAACGACATGAAAGTGTTCCAAGCTATCAGTTAGAGGGCAGCTTCTTTTCACACCAAACTGTGGAGCCAAAGAAGGATCCTGTTGTATGTTCTTGACCTGTTCATCATGACTTTCCTCTGTTCTTGGTAGGAATGAGTCTGTTCTCACTTCCTTGTGTTGGATTTCTTCTCGTTTTGCCATACAGAATCGACACATCTGGCTAACCGTGAAGCTTTCGAAAAACCCTCCAAGAGAATGAGCAGCCAAATTATCTGCTGCAACAAATAATACAGTGCCTTTTACACTGGCCCCTAGCTGTTCAACATATACACCATGTTGCTCAAGAGAAACCAGGTCTTGAATGAGAGGGCGAAGAGTTTCCCCATAACCATAGTCCTTGATGTTACTGGCCTTGCAGAGCAGGGCAAGCTGAATGCAATGGAGACTGGAACGATACTTTGAGTGCAGATTACCAAGTACCCAGTAGATTGCACATAACTTGTGTTTGTTTCTTGAAGTTCCCAAAGGGTTTGCCACCTCAAAATCATCGATGTACAAGAAAAGAACAATCCTAAATCCTTGCTCTTTCAAGAGAGAGTTACTTTTATAGCAGGAACCATCCCTATGAGATTTGTATCTCTGTGTCACATTTGTCTCAGGTGACATGGCCTTATCCAAAATGTCTCTATTTGCTAGCAATGTCTGCAACATTTGTAGTATCGGGACATACACAACTGTCTGCTTGTCATTTTTCAGCACAAACTCAACTGGCATTACCACAGAGAATTTGTTTAAAATGTATGTTTTTCGTTTGCTTACAGTTGACAACGATCCTCCAGGAGAAGTGAATCTCAGGAATGCATTACTCTTAGTAACTTCTCTCACTATTTCACCCACTAAAGAGTCATTAGGCTGATCGAGTATTCTTTGAAGTGAGGTATGTAACAATGGCTGTGACAGTAAATTAATTTGATTGATCTGTTCTATAACTTCTTGCAGGGAAGTCTCCGAAATGTTAAGAACTGAGGACATTTTCAGAAATAGAGCAGCCAAATTATGTTCCAACTGACTCTCCAGTTCTTTTACATCTTTGCTCTCCACGACTTCGAAGTCAAAATCATCAGCTACAGAGACATTATCCTCTGCTTGAATATTTAGACTAGGGGGAGGTTCTTCAGGTAAATTCCCTGAAAGAATTTCAGATTTGAATGACATTGTACTGTGTACTGGATGCTCTTTGGATTTATGTGCATTAAATGTGGAATAATTGCTGCTCTGAAAGTTACACCCTTGATATGGACAACTAACTTTCTGTTTCAGTTTCAAATGCCCACGTAAATGGGTGAAAAAGTTTGAATCAGTGCCAGGCTCAACAAAGTCACACAGCTGACAGTGGAATGCTGCTTCACTCCTTTTGCCTGGATCTTTTTGCGTGTGCCAGGTAGATAAATGCACCTTAAGTGCATTAAAAGACTTAAACGTGCATATGCATTCCTTATGTGGGCAAGGAAGTTGTGCAATCCGTGTATGGGACCCATGTTTTAAGCGGTAATGCTTAAGTAACTGGCCTCTCTTTTCTGCATAAAATGTCCACCACTTACAAGTCCACTGCATTTGAAGGTTTTATCTGGGTTTGAAGGGTCCTGATCTGAGATAAAAGAAAACAGAAAATTATTAGAAAATGGAGAGAGTGAGAGAAAGCAAGAGAGAGAGTGAATGAGAATCCTCACCTTGGATCAAGCTGAGCCATTAGAAGAAGCAATACTCCAGATGTGTCCAGTGCAGGGGAACTGAAGGCCAGGCTGAGGTTCAAAACAGTTCCTGAAATACTCCCACCTTCAGAAAAGGAGGGAAACAGCACAGTCAACATCAGGACTGAGCACATTGAGATACAGAGTGTGTTTGGTGAGAAGATTATTTATCCATAAGCGCAATCACTGTATTATTTGGGACACAAAATAGGTACTATTGATTCCATTTAGGGATGTAACGGTTACCGGTGTCACGGTAAACCATGGTAAAATTCCCGACGGTGAAGGTTACCGTTCAAGTTTTAGTTACCATGGTAACTGCCACGGTCGGTAACCACGGTGTTGGAAGCTCGTGGCGCATGCGCAGCGGTCAATGTGCGCTTGTTATGTAGTGAAGAAGACATGACGGAAGGAGGACCTGATATAGCGGCCCCCAAGGCATTTTTCCATCTTCAAAGAGAACCAAATCTGCAGTCTGGGCGTATTCTGGTCATTATAAGAATGCTCAGGGACAGCTGGTCGAGGATGGCAGCCCTGTCTGCAGGAGCTGCGAGAAGAAAGTTGTTGCGAGGGGCAGCAACACATCCAATTTTCTTACTTTACTTACTTACTGCAAGGTAAGCTAACCTTAAGCTCGGTTGCATGATGTATGTTTATGTCGAGTTTTCTCTGTCTAATGCGTTGTTGTCACTAATGTAAACTGACCAGATAGTAGTATAAGGGAACGAAGTTGATCCGTGATTTGGCACGTTATCTGAACCGCTTAATAATTGTAGATTTCACTTTTCAAAGTCGACCTAATAATTCCCCAAATATTGATGCAGAGCTGCAGTGAGGAGGATTTGAGACAAACACGTACTGAGTGGACTGAGTTAGTGAACGTTAACTGATTGAGATGACTGACTTTCATCTCAGCTCCGTTCACCTGAGCAGCGTCTACCTGTGGCTCAGCAGACATCAGACCAATCAGATCGGCCGAGTCCACTGACAACAGACGAGCAGGAAGACCGAGACAGACAGCCAATATATATAAATATACAAGTAATATCAGAAATATATAACACTTGTGGATTATTTGTAGAATAGACTATATATAAAGAATACTATAAAATGGTGAATATAACAAGTGTCTAGACAGAGATAAGAGTCAAAATAGAGTATTCATAATTCATTTAACAATAATCCTTTTCGTTTTGACCTAAAAAATTATCCAACCTGTTTCTCACAAAAGTGATATGATCTAAATTGTGAGTTTTGTGATCTGTTGGTTGCACCCTTAGTAATAAGGAACAATGACAGTAATAATTAATAATGACATGTTCCATTTATTTTTTTTCAGAGAGGGTCTGCTTGCCAATCAAGTGCTGCTGCCACTACAACTTATTCTACCTCTGTGAGGCAGACATTAGAGGACAGGAAACACTTTTAAAAAACAGGCTGCCTCATGACTAAAAGCCAATGACCTATGTTAATGTTGATTTTGCACTGTTTTATTAAGGTTTTGGATTTGGACTATTTCAATATATAATAAATATATTTAAATATAAATCTTGATGAAATTATTTAAATTTATCAGTGAAACCATCATGTAAGCAAAGAAAACTTGTTCAACTCAAGAATTATTTACACATGGAGTGAACATACAGTCAAATACAATATAGTAATAGTTTACTGGAGCTTCGGCATTAGGAGTAGTCGAGTCATTACAGCATTCAGTGAAAAAAAAAAAACGGCACGCACTCACGTTTCAAACAATGCACATAACCATAAAAATCATCATCCATCGTCATATTTCCACTGACACGACTCCCAATCAACATAATCAACTTATAATGTGTAAGGTTTGAATACAGCAGTATTTAGTATGTTAGCGATAACAAAAGCACCTAATCTCACTGACGTCGTGGGTTGTGACTAAGTATGTCCCGCATCTCCAAGCTAACTTCTAAGAAAATAACCCCCGGCCCCCTCCCCCACCCCAAGCTCTAGACTTGGTAACGTTAGCACTGCTACACAAACGCGACCTGTGACCCCTAATCTCTTGTTTATTACGGATATGACTACACAGAGACACACGTCGTAACATCGTACATGATAGATAATGTTTCATAGCTCTATCGATTGTTTTCTCGCCGGTTTCATTGAAAACAAATGCATTGGCCGGGAGGACGGTTAGCTAAACAGCATAAAAGCGTGGTTAGCGAAACAGCAGAAAAGCGAACAGACTTGCATAGATCCCCTTTTAGTCAAGCATGGACTCACCAAATCAATGTTCCCAGCAGCAGCAGAATGATACGTCCGAAAACTGAGATGATGGCAGTTGCTGCCGTGTCGAAGTCCAACGACATCAACGTCCACTACCGCGCGGCGCGCCAAGAGGCAGGTGGTTGATGACCTGTGCAGTCAGTGCGCATGTGCAAACATTGAAACGTTTGGGGGAGGGGGGGAACATTGGCACATGTGGCACTGCCAGCCCTGCTCGCTGACTGACAGACTTCTGTTTAGATCCACAGTTTTGAATTGTTTAATTTACGATAAAACTACAGATCATATGATATTTGTTTGTTGTAAACAATAAAATTGTACCAATAATGTTATTTAAAAGTAAGAAAAGAAATGAATTAAAAAATTAGAGGAGCATTTTCCTCTGAAGTGTAAGGCAGTAGAAATAGGAAGTAACTTAACAAGAAAAAATACTTGAATTGCCAACACCTCTAATATGTAGGGTGTTTAAGTATAAGAGTAAATGCACATAGTTACATGTAACTAAGTACATTTACTCTTGAAAAGGCACAAGTTCCCAGGACTTGGTTTTCTAAATGTATACAACTTGAGCATACTGAGTTTGGAAGGTTTGGAAGTACAAGTAACTTATTCAAAATGAGTGTTAGCAACATGTTAATAAAAACTGAGTTAAGTACACTTAATACCTTTTATTAAAGCCAATGTTTAGATTTACAGTGTAGGAAGCTTAAAAAGCTTATGAAAAGGGGCCCAGGCACAAAGTGGATACAAATAATAAACAATAAAAATAACATGGAGTACATTTTCAAAAATATACACTTACATGTATATATACTCCTATAAACACAACCACTGCTTATAGTTTCCCTCCTGTAAAATGAATGACACTGGATATAAAAAGAAAAAAATCAGGGAAACATTCGATTGGTCCCAGTCGTCTGAAAGCAATGAAGGATGAACCCAGACCAACAGCTTGTTTTAATCTTTGTGGGACGAAGCCGAGGTGATAAAGAGGCACAATTGAGCAAAATGATCTTTTCTTATTTCTGCTAGCCGCTCATGTCCCACGGCGGCGGTTCAGCCAGATAAGAAAAATGTTCTCAGTCTTTCAGTGGACAGATAAGACGCCTGGAAAAAAAGAAACAAGTTTGTAGCAAGTCTGGAGACGGAGTGGCCTCTGTGTTTGTGATGAGTATCTTTTCACAACATTTCACAGGCTCCTTCGTGCTCTTCATCACTCCAAATATAGTAGAAGGATGAATATGTTTCTATATAAGGTGGTCCAAACTGAGGACCACCATTTCATGACTAAGGGTTCATTCTAATGCTTGTTTAGTTCTTGTTCAACCAGGAGATGCCAGATAAAACTGGCTTTTACATTTCTGCAAACAACTGAGACGTTCCAGCCGTGGACTGTAGCCACCGTGAGGTCACCCATAGTCACATCCTTTATCCTTACCTTACTATGGAAAAAAATGTGTATGATGGAAAGAGACGATGACATTTTTAATCTTGTTTGAATTATGCCATGAACTACACATACAACGTTTGTCAATTTAAAAGACAACTTTCCAATCAAGGAGCGCATTTGCCTTGAGGGGGTGTACTTGGTCTTGGAAGGAAGGAAGGAAGGAAGGAAGGAAGGAAGGAAGGAAGGAAGGAAGGAAGGGAGAAAGAAAGAAAGAAAGAAAGAAAGAAAGAAAGAAAGAAAGAAAGAAAGAAAGAAAGAAAGAACATGTTGACATTGTGGTATCTGCCTCTTCTTCTGCTGTAGACAAAGCCACAGTGTAAACCCGAATAAGTTACCAGAACTCAAAAGAAAACAAAAGAAAAACTCAATTTTTTTGAGTTGATGAACTCAAAAGTCAACATTTTCCAGAACTTAAAAGGTTGGATGACTTGCTACTTGTACCTTTTAATAACATTAAATTAAAGTGCTCATTTAGCTCAACTCAAATTTTTGCAGTTAATATGACTTAAAGTTTTCTGTTAAGGCAACTCAATTATTTTCAGTTAATATGACTTACAGTTTCCAGTTTTCCAAACCACTGGAATAACTTCACAGAACTTTAAAAAATAAGTACACAACCACACCATTTTATGTTAAGCAAACTCAGTTTGTTTACTTAAAAACATGTGATTCAAAACTTAACATTTTTGAGGCAATTGATTGCCTCAATTACATTGAGTTAATATATTATAAAATATTAATACAAACTTAATATTTCTCTCATATAACTCAAAATTATCTGATTCTAGCCTTCCAAATGTGTTCCTGGTCACTTAAGGCCCTAGGAAATAGATATTTTTCACAAATTTCTGATATTGACCAAACAACTAATCAGATAGTCAGGAAAATAATTGGAGTAATCAAAAACAATAATAATTAATAATAAATAATACACAAATGAAATTAGCTTTCGTTATCAGCTATAAAAGCGCTTTTGGCGACCTGGCTAATTCCTTTCAGTGACAACAGAGATTCTCACAGGGTGGTAGTGAACTGGACTTGTATCATGCTCTAGCTCTAGCTCATCAGACTCATCCTGAATGGATGAAAAAGAGACACTAATCACAAACTAACACATGGAACAGAACAGATAACATATCATTTATCTTTATCACATCTCCAGTTATATCTTCCTCAACTCCTAAGTCTTAACTTCTTGAAACTGGAAGAGAGAGATGCAATGATGGGAAATACGTTCATCACATATCAAAATATACTGTTTGTGAGCTTGGATCCTCTGAAAGATTAGGTTGTAACCTAGGTCAGCTAATGTTAGCTCGCTAGTTCTAGCAGCTGACCATTACATTCGTTGTAATTGGTTAGCTAGTTAGCACCATGGTGGCCAGCGGAGTTTTGCCTCTGCTGTAAACTTAGTTTATTACAATCCATGGCGTTAAATAAGTAAAAGTGAATAAATATTCAACTTCAAAACTTATGTCCTGACTGCTGCCGCATAGGTCGAACTTTCTGATTTCTGTTGCTTCCGGCCGCCAACCATCTCTGCAGTTTAAACTTTTCTTCTTCTGTGTTTTTTCAAAGAGCAGTAAGGAATCATCATTAAGTAGAACTTTTTCTAAAACTTTGAGTATACAGTACTTAATCTATTTAATTACTTTGAACGTTCGGGTTTACAGTGCACCCAGTGTGTCATGCCTTCTCTCCAGTGGAGAGTCTGGAAATAAAGAATACAGACAAGCATAGATTTACCCGAGGAACAGAAATTCAATATATTAGGCTAGAAGCAGAAATACAGTATACATTGCTCCTGAAGTAATGATTCAATCTTGTCATGTCCTCTACCATTAAATATTGTCATCCCATAAAAACAGATCTGAGCTCCTATGAAAGCAGTTCAAGAATACGTCAGTCATTAAATTATCACCAACAACTATTATTGTAATCACAAACACTGCATGTAATGTAATATAATGTAATGTAATGAGTTTTATTGACGTTAATGATACAAATGAGCTGAAAGAAACATGTTTTCCTAAAGAACCAAACCTGACCACCACACACACACAGTTCAGAGGAGGACGATGTTATAGAAGACCTTTACTTCCAGTAACAGACAAAACGCTGATGGAAATGTCACCTTTTAAAAATATATATCTTCACAGGAAGGCAGGTTTATGAGAGAAAAAGATAATTTGATACATTTTTAATTTTCTATTTCATAATTTTGACTTTTTTATTGACTTACAATGAAAATATTTTAACATTAAGTTCAGCTTTCATCTTTTTTTCTTTAACTAGTGGAAACGGGCTTCTACAGGAGGTTGCAGGGCTTCTAGATGTCTTTCTCATGTATTAATTTATCTCTGCCTCTAACGTCAAGTATTTTAGAGCCCACAGAGTGAAGATGAAGAAGTGGAGCTCTTGTAGATACAGTTAAAGCTAGGCTTCTAAATGGTTGTAACATACATCAACACATTACTCCAATATTAGCTTCCCTCCATTGGCTCCCTGTCTGCTTTAGAATTGATTTTAAGATTTTACTGATCATTTTTAAAGCACGCTCAGGTCTGGCTCCGAGCTATATTACAGATATTTTAATTCCCTACGAGCCAGCTCGCAGCCTTAGATCCTCAGGCGGGGCCCTCCTAACCGTTCCTAAGTCGAGACTAAAAACTACAGGTGATCGTGCCTTCGCAATAAGGGCCCTCTAACTTTGGAATGCCCTGCCTGAGGAGATAAGGCTTGAAGGATCAGGAACTTCTTTTAAATCACTTCTTAAAATCTACTTTTATAGACTTGCCTTCATGTGATGTGGTCCTTTTATGGTTATTTTTACTCTAACTGGATTCAGTTCATTATTTTAATCTATCTGTTCTACTTATTTGATCTATCTATTCCATTTCTATTTTTTGTGCTATACAGATAAAGTTATTATTGTTATTATTATTATCATTATTATTATTGCTGCTCACACACAAATCCCACAGTCTGTCAATTCAAACAAACTTTATTGGCATGACTGAAGATACATTATCACCAAATTTAAATGACATATTATTGAATGACGACATTTCACACAAGAAAACTAAATCAATCAATTTGGTGCATAGAATCTGTCACTCCATCACACACGTGCGTCACTGAAGGTCATGGAAACAGAACGTTGTCCAAAACTATAAAAGCTGCAGGAATCATTCATTTCTCAATCGCAAACTAAACTCGACTCAAGTTACCTGAACCTGATCGACTGAAGACTTTATCAGAAACACACCTGTTGGATGATTCATGATCGACTGAAGACTTTTTTCATACAAAGCTGTTGTATTAGTGACCTCGAGGACATCTACTGCAGAGAGTGGACCACCTTTACCTGCTGCAGAAGTGCTTTCTGGTGGACCCCCTGTGACGAGGCAGCTGCTGTCCGGAGTCTCTGCAGGTAAGACATCTTTTATTATCACACCACATGTATTTATTCTTCTTCTTAAAGGCGTAGAAATGGGTTTCAGTGGTAAATTGTTGAATTTACAGACAGGATATTGATAGAACTTTGGTTGTCCTGAAAAAGGTCAGTTTTGGGTGACACTCAACGTTTTCTCAGTGTAAAATGATTCTTAAATGATAAGAAAGTGCTGAAAGTCCTGCGACAGCTGAGGGGTGTGTTCATGGTTGTGATTTTTTAAAATACTATTACTATTGTTTGAGGGCGTCCATTTTTAGATATTTTATGTCCGGAATTCAGGGGAAAAGATGGCGACTGAGCCTTTTTTAGAAAAGTGCGAAAATAAACAACATTTGTGTGTCGTGCGCCATGGAGACGATGGAACGTGAGCAGATGAGAACGTGCAGGTGTGAACACACCAGGGCCCGTTTCTCTGTGTGCAGCTCAGTTTGCTGCTCAAATTGTTGACACTGAATTTAAAATGTAACCGGACATGTTGTTGCTGAGAGTTCAAGCTCACAGGTGATCATATTCACGAAGGACTTGTCACTGATGTGTTCATTCAGCACTCAGTTTGTTCTTGATGTGTTGGTACTGAAAATGTTGGGGAGAAATGAGAGTGGCGTCCTGCGTCCACACCACCGTCTCCTCCGCGCCGCATGATTTACAACTAATAAACATCACATTGGCTTTATTAGTTTACCCTGCAGAGAAGAACACATTATTGTGTGCTCATTTTGGAGAGCTGCTGTTGTTAACTGTGCACATTTTAGTCAAGGTTTCGCACACTTTGTCAGATTTTACAGTGTAGTTAAATGTAAAAGTAGTCATCATGCAGATCGGCTCCTCTCAGAGTGTCATATTACTATACAAATGTAAGACTGGAGTATTGTTATTGATGCATTAACATGTAAGCAAATTTGTAATTTTGTATTTGGTCCACGTGAATAATAATAATAATAATAATAATAATAATACATTACATTTTTATAGTGCCTTTCAGGGTACCCAAGGACACTTAACAAAAAGAACAAACAAAACAGCGAATAAAAGGAGAAAACAAAAGAATACATAAAAGATAAAGAAATAGGAAAGTTGATTGATTTGGCTGGATCTAGAGCTGATAGGCCTTATTAAAAAGATGGGTTTTTAAGTCTCTTTTGAAAGTCTCCAAAGAAGTCTGTTTGCGAATTTCAGCTGGGAGAGTGTTCCAGAGAGTGGGGGCTGTCACACAGAAGGCTCTGTCACCGAGGGTTTGTAATTTGGTGTGAGGGATGGAGAGCTGGTGTGTGCCTGATGAGCGCAGCGTCCAGGACTGGGTGTAGGGGTGGAGGAGGTCAGATAGATATTGGGGGGTGAGGGGAATGGAGAGATTTATAGGTCAGGAGGAGAATTTTGTAGGTGATGCGTGATTTAACTGGGAGCCAGTGAAGGCGGATGAGAGTGGGGGTGATGTGTTGCCAGGGCTTGGTGCGGGTGAGAACCCTGGCAGCAGAATTCTGCACATACTGGAGCCTGTCCAGGGTTTTAGAAGGGAGCCCGGACAGGACTCCATTGCAGTAGTCCAGGCGGGAGGTGATGAAGGCATGGATGAGGGTCTCAGCCAAAGCTCAGTAAACATCAAGTATCGGAAACGACAGCAGGCTATTAAGACAGTAACTGCAGTGGTTCATGAGTGGGAAAATGTTTCATATAAAAGGTGAACAAACAAAACAAAAACACAAACAAACAGCACATCATGGTGTAACCTCTAGCACATATGAACAGGGCGTGGTACTGAAATCTTTCCTTTTTTTCTCTCACCTTTCCTCTTTTTGGAAACGGTTAATCCAGCAGCACCGATGAGAATGAGAGCGAGAACGACCTGCACAGCAGTGACGAGGGCGGTCGTGTCACTGGGCTTCACTGTTGAATAGTCATAGATTATTACTACTGTTTTCTTTGTTGTTTTTCTAAATGTATTCCCATGCACTCCCCTTCAGCACCCTCTGATCTCACTCTTACCCCACTTGGTTCTGGTCGGATCTTTCTCCAGTCTGGCCAGTGTCGTCCTTCACACCAGAGAGCTGAAACACACAGTCGTACCTCGTCCAGTCTTCAGGTGTGACTGATGAAAGCTTCGGGTCAACCCTCAGCTGGAAGGTTCCATCGTGGTGGTGGAGGATCTCTCCGTGGTCCAGCTCCTCACGAAGCTCCTCTCCATCTTTCCTCCAGACGAGTGAGGCTCTGTGAGGGTATAAACCTGCAGCGTGGCAGCTGACTGGAGAGGAGGGAGTCTTCTGGAGGAGAGACACTGAGGGAAGCTCTGGAGAGAGTTCAGTGCAACTCGTTTGAAACACTGAGACTGAGCAAACTTACTTAACTCATGCTAAGTGAACACTGGCTATCACGGTCTGAGCATCGATGGAAAGACATTTCAGGTTGGAAATTTGTTTTTTTAGTTTTTTTTTTTAAACTTTTATTATCAAAAATATAATTTGTTTGACAATGCACATTATTTACACATGATAACACAAGACCTGCTGCCAAAAGGTCTTGAGGTGAGATTCCTTCACATTGCTGCAGTGAAATGTAGCCAAGTGCGGACCTGTGATATATAACTTATGAAGGAATTGATTTAACAGGAGGTCAGAATATTGTAGACGGCAAGGTATGCAGTCAATTATTAAAATATTTTCCAATACATGTTATGATATAATACATGCAAACATTTACACTTGCAATGAAAGTAAATGAAAAACTAGACAAATTGCATTTCCTGCAAAAAAATACAGTGTGAATGCTAAAGGCTAAAGCGAAATCTGCTAAATGTACTGCCGAAAAGCTGAAAGGGCTGAAAAGCTGAAAGGGCTGAAAAGCTGAAAGGGCTGAAAAGCTGAAAAGCTGAAAGGGCTGAAAAGCTGAAAAAGTTGAAAAGTTAAAGGCTCAAAGAACTTAAAAAGTTGAACATATTGATAGCTGAACAGTTTCTGGAGCTGAACACAAAGCTGAATGTATGAAAAAGCTGAAAAGGTTGAAAAACTGAAAAGGCTGGAAAAGCTGAAAAGGCCAGTGTTGCCAGCTGGGAAATGTAGGATTATCGTACCAGAGACATAAAATTATCGTATTTTGAGGGAAGTTATCGTACACCCGTCACAACCAAAATAACAAGTCTATTGATGCGCTATAGTCACTCTAGTGTTTAAAAGCGTCTAACAGGCACTCTTTTTTTCTTTCTCTTTGTGTTTTTTGGAGTTGCTGTGGTTTTTTAATACAGTTAATTCGGCCACCAGCTCCGTCTTGCAGCACCGGCAGAAAGCTTTGCTTTCCGAGCCTGCAACAGGTCTCAACCACCCCACTCTTTTCTATAAGTTTGTAGGCGATGCTGCTTACTTCGACTCTGTCCCGCCGTCTTCTTAACCTCTCCTCCTCCTCTTCCTCCCCCAGACCGGCTCTGCTTCTTCTTCTTTTCTTTTTTTTTCTTCTTTTCTTTACTCGTGGGGCGGGCGCAGCGGACATTTCACCCAATCAAGACCGTTGTTCTGAGGCAAACGTGTGCACGTCACTCGTAGCTCACATTTAGAAAAGCTCGATTGGCTGGAAACTTGTCACATGGAAGCAGATGCATTCAGGGTTCACAAAAAAACTCCGACAGACAGTTACGACAGGCTGATTACAACCACACATTCACGGGATGGTCAAATTATCGTATATTTGGCCTTTTTTGGGATTATTGATCGTACATCGTTAAGAGGGCAAAATTATCGTACAAATACGATAATTATCGTACACCTGGCAACACTGGAAAAGGCTGAAAAGCTGAAAAGGCTGAAAAGCTAAAAAAAGGCAGATAAGCTGAAAAGGCTGAAAAGTTAAAGGCCAAAGGAGTTGAAAAAGTTCAACATTTTAATTGCTGAACATGAAGTTGAATGTTTGAAACAGCTGAAAAGGCAGAAAGGTGAATATCTGAAAAGGCTAAAAAGCTGTAGAGTAAGAGTGCTGGAAGAGGTTAAAAAGATTTTTAAAAAAGCTGAAAAGGTGAAAAGCTGTAGAGTATGAGGGCTGGAAGGGGTAAAAATGGTGAAAAAAGGCTAAAAAGGATGGAAAAGGATGGAACGCTGTAGAGTGAGAGGGCCGAAAAATGTAAAACAGGTGAAAAAAGGATGAAAATGTAAAAAGGTTAAAAGGTGAAAGAGCTTAAAAAGGTGAAAAAAGGATGAAAAGGTGAATAGCTGTAGAGTAAGAGAGCCGAACAAGTTTAAAAAGGATGAAGTAAGAGAGCCGAAAAAGCTTAAAAAGGTGAAAAAGGATGAAAAGCTGTAGAGTGAGAGGGTAGGAGTCTGTAGGACGGGCGGGAGGAAGGACGCTTCTCCACTTACAGCTGTGGTATTTTTAACTTGTTGGCAAAGACAGTTACAGTTACTATGCTACCTTAGTTTGGTTCTGTAACGTTGTTTTGTGGGACATTTCTCTGTATTAAGTTGAGTGAGGGATCTGTGCAGTTAACAGACCATCAGATAGACACGCCCTCCACAATACTGCACCTCTGATACCATCAGACAAATATCATATACATAAGTTATTGAAATGTTACATAAATAAAATGTTTAATTTAGAAAGAAAAAAAATCGAGGTTTGTATCGAACCGTGAGTCAAAAATCGTGATACAAACCGAATCGTGAGTTTGGTGTATCGTTACAGCCCGAGTCGCTAGTCAAAGCAGGATGACAACAGACATGGACGCGACTCAGGGGAGCGAGGCGGGCACATCGTTGCTCGGGCCTTTGAACGGCAAGTTCTTCTCTTCTTAGTGTATTTAATTGATTAGTCACGCAATACACTTTTGTAATGTCCTAGAATTTGAATTCTGTATTTGGGTACCTTTAGCAGATATGAGATTAAAATGCGATTAATTAGATTAATTAATTACAAATCCTGAAATTAATTAGATAAATTTTTTTAATCGCCTGACAGCCCTAATAAATAGTGTGTCTGCTGTCTGTACAGAGAGGGCAAAAAGCTTGCAGCACCTGGCATTCCCAGGCGGTGTCCCAGCCAAGTACTAACCAGGCCCGACCCTGCGTGGCTTCCGGGATCGGACGAGAACGGGCGTGTTCAGAGTGGTATGGCCGTAAGCAAAGGTGGAGCAGACAAACACAGTATTTATACACGTTCACCGGCTCCGTCCTGATCGTTTTCCCATATCTGTGAATGGAGAAACATTAGCACAGTTGAACAACTTTTGGGCAAAGCCAGTGTTTTCAGAGTGTGGCTACATTTCAGCGTTTCAATCATCTTATAGAAGACCTGACTGTAAATGTTTCCCGATATGTGATGCAGTTTGAAATCAGGGGAGCCCACATTACTTTAGTGCAGCTTTCAGGTACTGGTTTTCTCTGGCTTTGATTCCAAACTGCTCCACAGATTAGGACACCTTTACATGAATGTGTTGTTTAAGAGCATGAAAGCGCTGCAACGTCGTTGTTCAAGGCAGGATTGTCAGTGGTTCCTTCAGCGCAGAGAAGAGCAGCTGTATAAAGATTATTTCCGCGTTTGACCTCCGCGCCGGTTTAGCTCAGCGGTTGCTTCTCTCCTCAAATCTTCCTGCAAGATTTGGCGTTGTCCGTCCCTCCCCGGGATCAAGCCACGGGCGCTGTCCAGCGTTTACTTGGAGACATAACCTGTGACCATGTTTAAATAGTGTGTTTGTCTGCTCCACCTTTGCTTACGGCCATACCACTCTGAACACGCCCGATCTCGTCTGATCTCGGAAGCTAAGCAGGGTCGGGCCTGGTTAGTACTTGGATGGGAGACCGCCTGGGAATACCAGGTGCTGTAAGCTTTTTCATTTCTCTGCATAAGCAAGGAATGCAGTCAATTACTCGAGGATTTTCCAAGACACGTCATGATATAACACATCTACACTTTTAATGCAAATATATAAAAGTGAGCAAAACACAAGCAGCCCAGAAAGGTTGAACATGTTTCTCAGACCAGCTGCTCTGTTGTTCAAAGCTGTGTCTCCACTGAAGAAGAAGCAGCAGCGCCCTCTGCTGTCTGTACAGAGAGGGCAAAAAGCTTACAGCACCTGGTATTCCCAGGCGGTCTCCCAGCCAAGTACTAACCAGGCCCGACCCTGCGTGGCTTCCGGGATCGGACGAGATCGGGCGTGTTTTTTTTTTTTCTCTTTTATTATAAAAAATATACATATTTTTAACATTGCACATTGTTTATACAAGTTAACACGTTTACCTGCAACCACCTGTCCAGGTCAAACAATTATGATAATCAAAATAATAAAAACTGAAAAAGAAAATAAAACAATCAAAATAGAAAACGTTATGCGACAAAAACCAAAACAACATCAATTCTTTTACATATTTTTCCCCTTTTTTTTTTTTTTTTTTTTTTGCACCTTGTTGGACAAAAATAACTAATGACTCTGATTATTACGTTTTGTAGACTTACCGGAAAAGCACTCAAACCAAAAATCAGTATTATCACAAGTTCCTTTCCCCCCCCCCTTTTTTTTTTTTCCCTAAGACCTGCATCAAAACGCTTTTATCAACTGAACACCATAACAATGCAAATAAGCGATGTCATTATTTCATCTTATTTTTTTTTTCCCTTTGTTTTTTTTTAAAATTTACACATGAAAACCTTCATAATTCCCAGGCCACAGTAAAGGTAATAAACCAAACAAAATTTGTATAGAAAAAGAAGACAAAAATGAATAATGTCACAGATTTATCCCATAATACAATATGCTATCTTGATACTTCTTTATTCAAATTTAATTTCCACCTCCCCGTTATCCCCGATTATAATTAATGAGCTTCCCTCTATAAACTCTTTCAGAAATTTTTCTTTCTCAATGTATCTGTGCATCATATGAACATCTCTCTTCATCCCACTTCTAAACATGCTCCATACATCTGCTTTCCTCTTTTCATAGTGGGCCATGTTCCTCCTGAGCTTGACAGCAAACCTTGCATGGCTTAACATATAATTCAAGAGACTCACATTACACCCTTTAATTCTTCCAGTCACTCCAAATAACCATAATTCCTTCCACTCCATTCTCTCCACAAAACCCCCCTTCCAGCACCTGCTTATTAATTCTTTCAATTTTTCAAAGTATGTTTTTAGTTCCCTGCATTCTATAAACTCATGCATGCATGTTTCAACTTCCACTCCACACACATCACATTTCTTGTCTACATTCACATCAAACTTGCTAATGATCAAATTATTAAAAATTCTGTTGTGTCTCAAAAGAAAATTTTTCACATTTTCACATTCGCTACTGTTCCATTTCACTCTCAGATTCTTCCATATTCCCCTGACATCCATCGCATTCATTACTCTCTCCCATACTTTCTCTGCAGCCGGTCTCCTCACATCCTTTTTCCCTAAACATTTGTATAACACTCTGGTTTTCACATTTGTCAGATTAACTCTCTTCTCCCCGTCTCCGACATACATCTCAATGTCTCCCTCTTCATCCGCTTCAATTTCCCTCTCAATCATACCCATCCATTCTTTCGGCATCCCTTCTTTTATTTTATCCATCACTCCCTCTGCTGTTCCCAGCCACATTTCATCATCCCCGTCCCTTACCTCATCCACTATTACCTGTGCCTTCATAAACCCAGGTACATATTCGTACACTAAATCCCTCACCTTCCTGAACCCAGCCCTCCACATCAGCCTGTTGTATATTGTTTCCCCTTCCCACTGATCTTAGGATTTAGAAACACTGGCTGCTCCCAGACCTGTTTTACATTTTTACAATCATACTGCACACATTCCACAAACTCTCCCCACGCCCCCAGCACCTCTTTGTAAAAATCAGACACTCCATCCAACATCCCTTTCTTCAGTTTCATATACACACCACTCTCTCCACACCCTCCACATTTATCAATTGCTTCTTTTAAAAACACCTTCCATATGTGATCCCCTTTATTTCTTAAATACCTCGTCATCATTTTTACCCTTAGTGCTTTCTTTTTCTTTTCTAGATTTATCAGTTTCAGCCCTCCATCCTCATATTCGTTCTCCAACACCTCTCTGGCTATCCTGACTCCCTTCCCATCCCACAGAAACTCACTCACCAATCTCTCCACAGCCTTCAGCACTCTCTCAGGTAAATCCATCACATTCATTACATACACAAACTTACTCATTACCAACACATTCACAACCACTACCTTCCCTTTTAGCCCTAACCCTCTGTGTTTCCAGAACCCTAGCGTCTTCCTAATACCATTTACTATTCCTTCAAGCTGCATGTCTCTCCCTTCCTTATCTTTTATTCCTAAATTAACTCCTAACACTCTTAAATAATCCTTTTTTTCTTTCAGCCCTATCTCTACTCTCCCTACTCTATCCTCTCCTATATACATTATTTCTGACTTCTCTATATTTACTATAGCTCCTGATGCCCTCCCATATAACTCTACACTATCTACTACCTCTAATATACTTTCCCTATCCATTATTGTGACTGTTGTGTCATCTGCATATTGATATAATAGACTCACCTGCCCTCCTGGTAACTCTATCCCTCTGATTTTATTATTTTGCCTCAACACCTGTGCTAGTGGTTCTGCTGCCAGTGAATACAACAGTGATGATAGTGGACACCCTTGCCTGATTGATCTCTCTAGTCTAAATGTGTCTGTGATTATCCCATTAATTTTTACACAACTGACTGCCCCATCATACAACCTTCTTATCCATCCACCTAACCTATGCCCAAAACCCATTCTCTCCAACACCCTGTGTAAGTAATTGTGATCAACCCTGTCAAATGCTTTATTCAGATCTAAACTCATTATTATTCCCCCTTTCCTTTCCTTCATGTGATGTATTGTGTCTCTAATACTGCTTGTTGTGTCTGCTATGTCCCTACCTGGTATGCTATACGCCGGTGTGTTCCCTACCACCGTCCCTATTACTCTTTTTATCCTGTTTGTTAACACCCGTGCTAATATTTTGTAATCTGTGTTTAGCATTGTGATTGGTCTGTAGTTTTCTAATCTATCCCTACTCCCTTTCTTATGTAAGATGCTAACTAGCCCTGTCGACATATCTGATGCCATTTTGTTTCTCTCTTCTATCCATCTAAATAATCTATCTAACACTGGCACCAATTCCTCTTTAAATTCTATATAAAATTCCCCTGTTATGCCATCTATCCCTGGACTTTTATTCCTACCTAACCCTTCTATTGCTGCCTCTATTTCTCCCGTCCCTATGTTTCCCTCACACATGTCCCTGTCATTCTCACTCAACCTCGCTTCCACTTTCTCCAAAACACTCTTCATGCTCTCCTCATTCACTTCTTCTTTCCTATATAATTCCCTATAAAATTCCTCTACCCTTTCAACTATCCCTACAAAATCTCTAATTGTTTCCCCCTGCTTCCCTTCTACTTGTTCTAAATAAATCCTCTTTTGTTTGGATTTCTCTAGCCCTAAAAAAAAACTTGTACATTTCTCTCCATCAATCACATATATCGCCCTGCTTCTGACTATTGCACCCATACATCTACAATGTTCTATTTCCTTCAGTTCTTCTCTAATTCGTATATAGTTATTTAACTCATTTTCTTCCCCCTTTTCTATTCTCTCAGTCTCTCTTTCTAATTCCTCCTTTAACTTCCTCTCCTTCTCCCTCGCTTTTCTATTCCTGCCTATGCTATATAATATGCTTGTCTTTTTAATCTCTACTTTAAAGCTCTCCCACCACCTCCCTGTGTCATCTTCATACATTCTCTCTTCCTTTCTCCTGTTTATACATTCTCTCACTTTCTTTTTATACCTTTCTTCCTTCAGTAAAGCACCATTCAAACACCACACACCACCCCCCCTCTTTTCAACTCTTTGAGTTACTCTGAACTCTAACACCATATGATCGCTTAACGCTCTATTTTAATATCCTACCTCCCCTATCATATCTGCTATTCCTTTTTGACCCAAAATTAAATCTATCCTGCTCTGTTTTAACACCCCTCTTACCACTTGTCTCCTAGAAAAAACCCTCCCCTCTGGATTCCTCTCTCTCCACACATCAATCAATTCTCTTTCTTTCATCACTTCTCTCAGCACACCTCTGGATGAATCACTTTTGAAACACACACTCGATGAAGCATCCAGCCTTCCACACCACACATTAAAATCACCCACAATCATGCAGTTTTCCCCACACATCCCTCCCATTCTCTCAAAAAAACACCTTCTGTTTCTCCTCATTTGGTGCATATATATTCAGAAGTTGACATTTTTTCCCCATGTGCTCAAATGTAATCCCAATCACTCTCCCGTCCCCATCCTCCACACACTTTCTTACTTCCTCTATCACTCCTCTCTTCACCAAAATTGCCACCCCTCTTGATTTAATTCCCCCGTTGTTCACATACATCTCACCCATCCATTCTCTCTCAGCCTCTCTCACACACTCATCATCCCAGTGAGTCTCTTGTAAACATATTATGTCAGCATCACACACCAGCAAGGTTTGCTGTCTTCTGACTCTCTCTCTGAGGCCATTCCCATTGAAAGAGGAGATGTGGAGCATGCTTAGTAATGTTAAAAGGAGTGTCACCATGAATTCTTAACTCATTTTTCTTTTTCAATAACTCACGTCTTTTCATTTGTCGTTTTAATCCGGTTCTTTTTCTCGCTTGTCCAACTTTTTCCAAGCAGTCTCCGTCACTGTCCGTAATATCAGACACCATCCAGTCAAATTCAGTCATTTTCTCCCCACTTGTCTCCCCGTTTCCTCCCTCCTGTCCCCCCTTGCTTGTCCCCTCCAGTCCCTTACCCATTCCTCCCTCTCCCTTGTCTCTCTCCTCTACTCCTCCATCCGTCAACTTGTCCTCAGTCTCTTCTCCTCTTTCCATAGGTGTCTCCTCTGCTATCTCTCCCGCTTCGTCCTGCTCTTCTTCCTCGTCCATTTGCTCCTCATTGCCGCCCGTTTCTCCTGTCCGGCTCTGCTCCTCTCCTGTCGGCCCCAGTGGAGAAGCTTCTTGGTCATTTTCACCATGTCTCTGCTCCTCCTGGTCCGACCTCTCCTCACTGCCATCTTCTCCTCTCGTCTGCTGCTCCTGCTGCTCCGCACACTCCCGTGCGTAGTGCCCGTTTCCCACATTTATAACAGGTGAATGCCGGGCAGTCTCTTACTATGTGTCCTGGTTGAATGCACAGGCGGCAGACCTTCACTTGCCTATCGTGTATCACACGAAAATGTTCCGATCCTGCCGCTGTTTCGAACTTTGTCGAATATGGGAGCGATTTAACTGTTTCAGTAAATTTCACTTTTAAAAATCGTGTCCCGTCTGCGATCTCAGTCCCTGGCCACATTCGTCTCCTTATAGTGGATACTGGCTTCACTCCCCAGTCTCT
>OZ023172.1:10031754-10049254 GCA_963678695.2 Diplodus puntazzo
GTGTAAATTATCATGTGTAAAAAATGTGCATTGTCAAACAAATTATATTTTTGATAATAAAAGTTAAAAAAACAAAAAAAAACAACTACTTTCCATCCTGAAATGTCTTTCCATCAATGCTCAGACTGTGATAGCCAGTGTTCACTTAGCATGAGTTAAGTAAGTTTGCTCAGTCTCGGTGTTTCAAATGAGTTGTACTGAACTCTCTCCAGAGCTTCCCTCAGTGTCTCTCCTCCAGAAGACTTGCTCCTCTTCAGTCAGCTGCCACGCTGCAGGTTTGTAACCTCACAGAGCCTCACTCATCTGGAGGAAAGATGGAGAGGAGCTTCATGAGGAGTTGGACCAGGGAGAGATCCTCCACCACCACGATAGAACTTTCCAGCTGAGCGTTGACCCGAAGCTTTCATCAGTCACACCTGAAGACTGGACGAGGTACGACTGTGTTTCAGCTCTCTGGTGTGAAGGACGACACGATGGCCAGTGGGGGTAAGAGTGAGATCAGAGGGTGCTGAAGGGGAGTGCATGGGAATACATTTTGAAAAACAACAAAGAAAACAGTTGTAATAATCTATTACTGTATTCAGCAGTGAAGCCCAGTGACACGACCGTCCTCGTCATTGCTGCAGAGGTCGTTCTAGCTCTCATTCTCATCGGTGCTGCTGGATTCACCGTTTCCAAAAAGAGGAAAGGTGAGAGAGAAAAATGAAAGATTTCAGTACTTTGATTTCAGTCTTTCACTTACTTCTTTTTATTCAGGTTGCAAAATTAAAACAAGCATCAGAGAAAGGAAACACAGTAAGAACCAAACAGAGATCAAACAGAGTCTCAGTTTGAGTGAGTAGAAGAGAGGAATAAAGTGACTAAAGATAATCTGGCATTTAAAACTGTGACTGAAATCATCGATGAGTATGGATGCCTCAGAAAGGGTAACAAGTCTTCTATGGTTCTACATCTTGGAATCCTTGTTCCCAATCTCCACCCACCAGACGTTGTACTCGTTGATGCATCGCAGCTCATCTACCACGCGGTGTGGCCATCGTCAGGCACTGTGGCTGACCTCGCAGCCAGCATGGGGCGCCGGCTTGATCGCTACATCACCCAAACATATGTTATCTTCGGTACGAGCAAGTCTCTGCCAAATACTGAACGTCACCAGATATGACATATACTGAAAGTGTAAAACCCCCCCAGCAATGAAGACACTGCCTTCTACAGAGCGCAACGCGCACCTCCATGGATAATTTTGTGTTTTAAAACACAAGTATACCCAAAATTATCCTCTGATAATTTTGGGTATACTGTTCCAGGACTCTTGTGTTCTACCTGTAACTTGTATTCTACTCCTTTCTCTATATTATTCAGCCGTAGTCATAGTATTCTAGTTTTATATGGTACTTGACTTTGTTACCTCCAATGTCACCTCAGAATGTAATGTTATGTGACTTAAAATGTACATATTCTGCATCATTAGGACAATTGTGTTAATAAATATGACCACTTTTGGTTTAAACTGCCATTTTGAATTTTGACAATGTCAGAAATGGATTCAGGATCCTCAGTAACCCCCAAAACCACTCCAATATTGTCCAAGCAGTTGATGAAATATTGCCCATATGCGACTAATGCTAATTAATGCTAATAATGCTAATTATGCAAATTGCCCAACATATACAAGTTAGCATCCGGCCGCTTCTTAATGCTGGGGACCCATACTGTACATTTCTAACATAAAACTTTGGTGTGCTCAACATTTCTGGGTTCACACTCCTGGTAAGTAGACTATTAGCTAGTTAGCTCAGTTAGCAGTGCTGCTGATGGTCCAGATGGTGATCTCAGACCACCTGGGGGGTGTTGGTGTGTGTCTGGGGCTAGCCATCATTTACTGTATTTACATCTTGTACAATTTTATTTAGGTGTCTTTTTAAAAATATTTCCGACAACAATTCTTACACATTGCACCTTTAACTTGGACATAATTCATTAAAGGTTCCTCATACCACCAGGGACACCATCTATGGTTAGACTAGTTGAACCAGACGGCAGTGATGGTGGTTGCCAGTTTAACCAGTTGGGCCAGGCAGTGTAGTTGAGACTGAGCCGTTCCAGTGTAGATATCAGTTCAAGTACTTTGAGTGCACTATATAGGGTATAATATTTCCCAATAGACATTCGGACAGCACTGCAAAACGGCGTAGTCACTATGTAGTGCACTATATAGGGAGTAGTGAGTGATTTCGGACACAGCCACTCACTACTCCCTATTTATTTCATTTCCTCTATCCATTTCTTGAACAGCTCAATATTTGAGATCGGTGTCCTATATATACAACTAATGATTACTGGTCTATTTATACAACTAATGATTACTGGTCTATTTAATTTAATATTTTTATGTTCTGAAATAACAGCTGATGATTTCATAGTGATAGATTTACAATATTATTTAAAAGTATATGTTGTTATTGGTGTATTATGAATGTATAATCATTACAAAACCTCCCTTTCAGCCCCATGTGGCGGGTTGATGTATGTCTTTTTTCTCAAGCTTGAATTTGAGGGTTCTGCTCTGATGTTGCACCTGGAAACTGCTGGAGGTTTAGAAACTTCTCTCCCAGTTTGGGGGGCACAGCTCCCAATGCTCCTATCACCACCGGGACCTTTTTGGTCTTCACCTTATACATCTGTTCAAGTTGTTCCTTCAACTCCTGGTACTTCTCCATCTTTTTATGCTCCGTCTTCCTGATGTTACTGTCAGTGAGGTTTGGCACATCTATCTCAACTGTTCTCTTCTACTCCAAGTCAACCACAGTCAACGTCTGCTGGCTGATGGTCAGCTCACTTCTCAAGTTGTATCCATGGCCTTATATGCTTGGGGTGTTGTTCTGACTGGAAAAAGACCTACTCATGAATCCAAGTTTCAGATTTGCACACTGTTGGAGGAAATACTCGATCTTTTACTTAACAAAAAAGGAGCAATACCACAGTCTAATGATACTTGGTTACAAGTAAATGTTTACATCAAATCTGGGCGAAAAGACTTATTCTCGTTCTCTCTTAAGGATTTTGACAGAGGATTATTTAAAAAGTACACAGTAAAAGTACTTCATACTAGTTATACAAGTTTACAATCAATATACAATCTTGTCCTCTGTTAAGGATTCTGACACAGGATTACTCGACCAGTACACAGTAAACATACTTCATAGTATGCATGCAGGTAGTCTAGGAAGTACTAAGTCCAGCAGTATGAATCTTGAACTACTTATGGAAACTTTTTTTTTTTTTCTTACGTCGTCCTTTACTTTGAAATCCGGACGCATACTTTCCTGATACCTTCAGTTTATTACCGGGAATAATGACTGTAAAAGCCTTGTATGTTTCATGGGTGACTGTGAGACTGCAGTCTGACCCACAGTCACTACCAGCAGCTCTTCACAGCAGTTTCACTACGATTACCGTAAATGTTAGTAGATTTGCGCACTAGAAAACAACGTGCGGCTGATTTGACCAAGCTAGCGCGAACCACGGCTGGCTTTACCGCAGTTATGGCTCTGACTGACTTTTCATAATTAATAAAGTGTGAATATAGCAGCATGGAAGCAGGTAGTTGGTCAGCCATGCTGCTGCTGCCCCTTCATCGAGCAGGCAACCAGTGGCAGCACTTGGTTTGGTCTTCTTCTTCTTCTGTTTAGCATAACAGCGTCTATCAATGTTACATTTGCGCCATCTACTGTAAGACACACACGAGTTGTGAATTGTGACACAAAACGGCGCAAAAAAACAATCCCAAAAGGATCCACAGCAAGATCTGTTTGTCTCAGATACGGATTAGATTTACAGATAGAAATCACTCTGCATTTATTTGTGAATTGTGATTTACGAGACACGAGTCAAGTGACATTTTACGAGTCACCTGCGCCCTGCATTTGTGGATTTTGTGTGAAAACAGCACGGTAGAAGAGTCTCAGAAGTATCCACACAAATAGGGGGAAATTCACAAATATATTTCCACTGAAAAATACTAAGTTGATGAACAAATGATAATATACAAGTTGCAAATTAGAGGCACAGATACGGATCCAGTATTGCAGATACAAATTACTCTGCATTTATTTGTGAATAACATTGAGACTGTTCTAGCTTCATAGAGTGACAGATTCTATGCAGCAAATTGATTAATTTAGTTTTCTTGTGTAAAATGTCGTTATTCAATAATATGGCATTTCAATTTGACGATAATGTTACTTCATTCATGCCAATAAAGTTTGTTTGAATTGACAGACTGTGGGATTTGTATGTGAGCAGCAGGTGTTTTTACAAGAGCTCCACTTCTTCATCTTCACTCTGTGGGCTCTAAAATACTTGACGTTAGAGGCAGAGATAAATTAACCCATGAGAAAGACTTCTAGAAGCCCTGCCACCTCCCGTAGAAGCTGTTTCCACCAGTTAAAGAAAAAAAACGGACGAAAACTAAACTTGATGATAAAATATTGTCAATGTAAGTCAAAATCATGAGATAAAAGTCACATTATTAAACAAAAAGTCACATTATTTTATGCAAAAAAAGTTTAAATTATGTAGTTGAAAATCAAAAACTATCAAATATTTTTACTCATAATTTAATCTTTTTATCTCATAACCATGCCTCCCTTTGAACACATATATATTCTATAAGGTAACTTTTCCATCAGCCTTTTGTCTTTAAGTGGCATAAAAGGGATTCTATAACATCCTGTCATTAGGGATGCACATGGTTAACCGTTTAACCGTTAACCGATAACAGGAACTTTGACCGATTAATACTATTGGTTAAATTTTTTTTTAGTTACTTGTCAATCAACTCATATGAGCGTGTCGACGCGTGCCACACGTGCAACACGTGCCTTTACGTACTTTCCGCCACAGCCCACTTCACAGCAAAAATGAAGCGAGCAAAAAGGAGTTCTGTGTGGGACAATTTCGACCGAAAAGGAGATGAGGTTATTTGCAAACTATGCGGTACAGCACTGAAATATTTAAGCAGTACCAGTACAATGCAGTACCACTTGCGAAGCAAACATCCAGGATCAGATGATGGAGGACCATCACAGCAAACTTTGCCCTCCATGATGGCAGGGAGAAGATGCGACGCGCGGCGGTCTGAGGAGATCACACACAGTACTTTTGAATGGGTCACAGACACGCAATAGAGCCGGTTCGTCCTATCGGGACTTATTTTCCCGAAAATGACCGCTTGCGAAGCTTATAACACGGCTACTTGCCACCACGAAAAACGTCACACATTATGTCTTTTTACAATTTATTTGTTACCGTTCAGGCGTTCACAGTGTTTTTCAGCAGAGAAATAGTTCACCAAACCGATGCCGTTTCGCTTCTCCCTCTTCGCTGCTTTCCTCTTCTTCTTTTCTTGACCTTTGATGACAACTCAGCCTTTTACCAAGACTCGAAATCACCGTATTTACCAAAAATATTGAAGTTAATGTGAAACTCATCCATACTAGTGGCATAGGAGTAGTTTTTTTTTCCGATATGAAGTAGACTGCAGATCAGCTGACGTCGCCTCGCAACCGAAGACGCTGCGGTGATAAGTGACCGAGACTACTTGCGGAGCAAAGATTTTAGAGCGCGGAGTGATACGAAATACGCGAATCAGAGGCAAAAAGGCCACTCCATTGAAGCGAATGGAGCTTTCTGCAGCATTAAGAAGAGCCGTGTAATAACGGTTATTAATCGGTTAATGAGGGTCGGTTATCGGTCATAAAAACAATTAAAAATGTGCATCCCTACCTGTCATAGATGTTTCTTTCAGCTTCTTTGTATCATTACATTTAATAGAACTCATTACATTACAAAATACAGTATTTTGTGATTACAATACGAGTTGCTTGTGATGTTTTAATGGCTGACACATCTCTTGAACTGCTTTCATGGGAGCTGAGCTCCCTCTGACTCCCACAGAACTCAAAATATCACGAGGCATCACCACAGTCACCTACACTGTCATTGTGTGCTCTGTAGTGTTAGTTGTGGTTTGCAGGTCACAGACCCCGGCATCTCTGCGTGGAATAGTAGTCTACAAGCCACGTCAAAAATAATACACATATACATCACTTGGATCGATGAGCAGGTGATGGGAATATATTTCCTGCCCTGCTGGAAAGACCAGGATAGACCAGCACCAAAACACAACATAGGCTGGTCTTAGTCACCAGCAAGACCAGCCTGTTGTGTTTTGGTGCTAGTCTATCCTGGTTTTTCCAGCAGGGTGGTCCGTGGACAGGGTTGAGGACCCTTCTAGAGGGACCCTCTGGGACCCTCACCAGTTACAATGAACACCAGTTAAACTGTCACACTGGTTTGAGAGCAGTGTTCATCTTTGTTTCAGTTCACTAATAACAGTTTTTTACTGGTCAGAAATCCCACTTGAACCCGCTAAGATCAGGATTTTTTGTGCAACGGGAATGTGTAAACTCTGCATTTATACCCGGGAACTTGCAGTAGACAGGTTTTTATCACCTCGGCTTAGCTTTCAACTAAACCTGTTTTTAGTTTTTCCTGCGATTTTGTGAAAAAACTTTCTAACCGGAAGTGGGCGTGGCGGAAACGGAAAAAAAAACGGAAAGTGATTCAGCTCTATTCAGGGAATGTGGAGATACAAGGTTTTTGAATGTACGGCATACGGTGTGGGAGTTATAGGCAAAAACGTATTTTCCTCTGTTAAAGCGCCCCCTGCAGGCGGATATATGTAGTTTTTTGTGTCTGAGATATCCGCCCTCCCTTGCACGGTTTAGGCTGCAGCACCACTTTTAGCCGGAGAAAAATAAAAATAAAAATCTTTACAATTACAATAGGGTTCCTAGCAACGCTGGTCCTAGGAAACGCGTATGCTTGCATACGTGTTCCCTCGGCCCGTCGGGCTTGGCCCCCTAATAAATAAAAATAAAATAAAAGTAAAGTGTGGGATGAACTTTGTACATCAGGCACACTAAATAAGACAACCTTCTGGCTGATGGACCCATGTAGGTCATACAGAGCCATCTGTATTAAAGAGAAACAGTCTCATAACCAGTAAGAAGTTCATCAAGGCTCTGCTGTTTAAAAAACAACTCCAAAATCACCACTTATTAAAAGATTTTTTATTCACAATAGAAGTGTAACAAATATAGTTTATTAAAAAGTCTGCTGCTTATTAATATCATTTTAATCCATAAACTCAGAAGATTTTTTATATAAATGTAGAACGGCTCATTCGCCGCAATGGAATATTTACATTTTTATTTAATAATAATATTAACACAATTAAACAGATTTCCCCACAAAATTAATATATTGCATATAAACGCAAAGTAAACTATGTGCAATGGAATGATTATCAGCAATATTTTGTACAGATACATTTCTGAGGTTGGTTTCACACATTTAAACCTTTAAAAGGGCAATGCCAACAATGTTTTTGAAAATTCAGATTATTTGAGTCATGGGACAGGTCAGTCATTATTAGTGATTATGCACCATGTGTGAAGGAAAGTAATGATGTCAATGTGATATAAATTAGAAGTGGTGCAGCTTCACAGGGACTGACTTTGTTCTGAATTCCTAAAAAAAAAGGCCAGCATTGCCCTTTAATAATCACCAATAAAAAGGCATTGGAACGCAACAGATCGTCAACACAATATTCAGAAAATCACCAAAAACAACTCAACCTTTTGAGAAAAAAAAAAGAAAAAGAGACAAAATCTGCAAATGGAAACGAGCAGATGCCTGATGTCCCGCTATGTGACTGTAAAGCAGACTTTACACTGATGGCTCACGTGAAAAAACAAATACATTCTGCATTTCCCTCCTGTTCAGGTAGCGAAATGACCAGATCAGTGAAACATGAGTGAAAAACAAAAAACAAAAACATGTTTAAACTTTTTTAAGTTAAAGGGCACCTACAGAGTAAATGCAAACACATGTTGGAGTCAACTTGTATCCCAGCTTTGCTGATAAGTCGTGAAAATGCAGTGGATCAGCCCTTTAGTAAGTCTAAATTCAAGTCTGATGTTTCTTAGCTTCAACTGTTCCAAAATGCAAGTCTACATATTTACTTTGACAAATTTAAAATCACCAAAATCAAATTTCAGACTGAAAAATTGCACTAATCAATCTTAACATAGGGTGAGAAAAAAACTCATCTACCTTGAAACCATCTTCATTCAAATGTCCATTAAGAAATCTTTGAAAAATGAACACCATCATACTCAAACCAAATATAACCTCCACCATTATACAAAACTTTTGTAAGAATACAAGTCTGATCTATGACCAGACAACTATAATCAAATCAAATCCGGCCAGCATCAATACCTCAGTGCTGCAATGTAGCCTAAAAATACATATTTTTCAAATGAAGTTCTGCATGGAGTTTTTAAACATTGTACTTAAGGAAGGAACACTACCACCAGTGGTTAACTCCATCATGTCCACCCACCATTCTGTGTAAGCTCGCAAATTAAACTAAAATACACTCGATAACCACTGAAACAGCTCTAACGGTCCCAATATAATATGCTAAATGCTTATCAAAAGATTAACTAGCGTGACTTGAGCTGATAACTTTAGCTGATGCTTTGAAGGTCCCATATTTTACAAAGTGAGATTTTAGCTTTATTTATTTTTTTAAATTATAAGCAGTTATAAATACTGCCAAAGTATTTATCAAAATGGTCAAAAATGAAATAAAATGCTCAAAAACTGTGTCTTTACATGAGCCAGCAGGTCTTCCGTACAGTTGTGATGTCGCAAAGTCACAGTTGTTGCTCTAAAAAGGACCACTCAGACAGAGGCTGAATAGAGGTGCTGCAGCAATGAACACTATGAGGAAAAACCATGTGTTTTTTGAACAGGAAAGCATGTAGAAACTAATATGAACCTGCATCAGTACAATATGGGACCTTTAAAGTAACTTTCATTGGCCACCAGCTCAGTACTAACCAACACCAAATCGTGACTTCGACATTTTTTTTTTTCAAATTTAAAAGTTAAAATCAACAAATGGCAAAAATTAAAACATTAAAGTGTCTTCATAATGGACACTGAGCTACATTACATCACCGGTTTCTACAATCTGATAAATCTCAGTCTAATCTTGATCCATCGGAATCAGAAGTTTTGTATCTCCTTTTCTCTGAATTCCTGTGAAGCAGCTTCTGTGTTTTAACACTAAGCTGTACGATGAACACCAAATATTCCTATATGTCCGTGTATGTGTGTCCGAATAAACCAAAACAATAAAACTTAAATGAACCGATGCACCTCATGTGGCAGATTTGGATCATTTCCTACATTAACGGCATGTGGACGCTGCGTTTAAACAGGCCCGTCGCTGACGCAGACTTTTCTCCGCTGGCACACGTCGCTTCAACTTTTTTGTGCTTTCTAAAATAAAATAAAAACAAGAAAACAACAAGAGAAGTGAACACACGAAGACAAAAATGCATATAAAATATTCTTCACTTCACATTGGATGGTACATTCATACGATTCCTTTCCTCCCGTGAGGTTGTCTGTTTGACTCCCAGGTGGGTTCTCTGCCCTCTTTGTGACATTAAACCACATCGCTAATGTCACTTTAATCCAACTATGAGCAGCATTTTTAACACCTCTAATTCATTGATGCTAATATGACATTTTAGGTTAGAAATGCACCACCTACAGGACCTTTTTACATTTGCCGACATCAGTTCAGGATGTCTTTTTTTTTGGTAGATACCTGTATAACCCTGAGCGCCACCTGGGGGTCAGCTCACACACCGTCCAAGTCCTATGTTCACGACTACAGAATAAATTAACACAATCTGCAAAAAATCAACCATTACAACACAACTTCACATGGATAAAATGCCTCTAAACCAGCTAACTAAACAAAACACAGATGAAACACAGAGACACTGTCGTCTGTACAGTGATATCAAGAACACAGAGGGATTCTCACAGCTCAGAAACTCAACAATATATTCAATTTAAATATGATATGTCTGTCGGTCGCTATGTGGGTAGGGCTCACTTATTTCATTTGGTTCGAGGTAAAATTAAGAAGGTCATTTTGAATAATTACAACCAGGTGAGAATCGAGTAAAAGAATAACATCATCTTGCAGTAGAAAACAACACATTTTGGATGCATGGGGACATAAAATGTGGGAAAACAATGAGCCAAGAAAGCATCTATCTGCCCCCCGAAATTGTGTTTTTTCCTTTCCTACAGCGAGTCTGTGATACCTGGGCCAAATGTCTTTAGAACAACCTGTTGTGGTTCAGTTCGGTTCAGCCAGCAATTCCCATTTCTGTCAGATGGCTGAAAGAAATGAATCCACTCCAGCAGAGTACTTCAGACTGCAATGCTGTTGTTACATGAACTTTCTATGACTCTCCATCTGCCAGATCTCCCAGTGACACTTAAAGCTCATTTGTGGGAACAGGAGCACTGAAGGGGAGCTGAATGCGGGCAGAGTTATTATCACACACCTTCCTGTGTCACATGCACTTATACAAGATAATAACTGAAGTTATTTTAATCAGTCGACACTTTTCATCAGTTGTAGGTCTAAAACAAGTAAAATACATAATTTAAAAGATGCAGACTTGTACTTAAATTCAGATATTTACCTTCTTTCATGGGCTGAGGAGCTGGGGCCCCATTTATCCAGTCAATTCTGATCAACTACGACAAATAGGCTGTTATGAACCTTCAAGTGAAGTCTTGAATTGATGAAAATGATTCTTCCTATGGTTTTGTAGGAAAATCCTGTGCCAATCCTGTAGTGAACTTTACATGAGCTTTATGAAAAATGTAAAAAGACGACACATTCCTGATCTGCAAGCTTGTCTCTGTCACACTACTGTTCAATCCACTTAACATGGCGTGCTGTCTGGCTTCAGTCTCTCTTACCATCGATGTGATCTGCTCATCTACGTCTTGAAAAAAATCAGATTTTCTCTTGTGGTCCATGGCCTCTGCTGACTCTATTTTGTTGGTATGGGAAAAGTAGGGGAAACCACACAGCAGGTTCAGTCCACTTGATCTGATGATCTGAGACTGATGTATCAAACACCAGTCACTAATGATCGTCTTAGAACTTGCTTAAGCGCGTTTTTTTGATGCTCAGCCTATTCTATGAATTAAACATAAGCACACAATGGGATTTTAGCTTTAGATTTAGTATTTTAATTAATGAAGCCTCATAGCTCCTTTAGTTATGTGACGACATAACAATATTTGATATTCTTAGAAGTTGTTTTGTTTCCTTGATCCCAACAAGTCAAAATTGTGGTGTAAGGGGTGAAAATCACATGTGTAAGAGTGACTATTGTCAGACTCCATCCATTTAGCCCAGGTCTCATGTGGAATGTAATTGGAAGATCTCACCACTAGATGTCAGTGTATTCAAAGAAATACCTGGTGACTAGGTCCACCCAGGCGTTGGTAAAGAATAGTATCAACATCAAAGACTTTTTTGATTATTAAATCGTTAAATGTGACCCTCAGACGGACCTTCAGAGGTCTTATCTCAAACTAATCACAAAGAAGTTTTTCCTGACTCTTGGGCTGAACTCAAGCCAAACTTATACTAAATATTGAATGAAAAAGCAAGAATTATCCTTTAATCTGTCTAATTTTGGTATAATCCTCATCCGACACATGGGAACTTCACTTAAAGCTCTAAGACTTTCTAAAACCCGACTCTTTTGTGTTTATGTGAGCTGCTCTCCCTCCGACTCCTCAGTGAAGGCACTAGATTGAAGACTAAACTGGATTTTAATCTGGCTACAGTTCTGTGTAGCATCAGGAGAAACCCTCTGCCATAAAATCCAACTGAATGAGTTGAGAACTCGCTGGACGTAACGTACAACAGCAACACAGCCTGTGTCAATGGAGTCGCACACACCTCCACCCCGATGAGTGGAGGATGAAGGGAACAAAGGTCTCAACGACAGAATGGTAAAGCTGTAGAGAATCAGTATGGCTTCTTGTGTTTGAGTGCGTGTGTGTTTGTGTGTGTGTGTGTGTGTGTGTGTGTGTGTGTGTGTGTGTGTGTGTGTGTGTGTGTGTGTGTGTGTATGTATATGAGGGTGAAATATTACAACGAAGTCGAGTGTCCGTGTCTCCTCATAGAGGAGAGAAGATCCTACAGCTGATCCTACGCCGAGACAGAGGGTTTGACCGACACGCTGATGAACACGATCCATAAGTATCCTCTTTAGCGGACCAAAAATTTTGGTTTGAAGAATGGAAACGTTTAAATTCAAGGAGATTATTCATCACAGGTCGAAGAAGGTGATGTAGGAGGAATTAAAATTGAATTACTTCGTTTCAAAGACGTAAATTCAGCAGTATTTTCAACCATTAAAGTTGATCCTCGATTTAGGAAATTGTTGTTTGATGATAAATAAGTAGATAAATAAAAAAACGTAACTCAAGGTCCACTGGCTCTCTTTTTTTTTCAGAGTAGTCAACTACATCGCACAGCCTTACTCCTCCAGGGCTCAACGATAAGATTGCTTGATTGGTCATGGCAAGTCAATTGGACAAGTGGCTAACCAGGCAATTAAAAGAAACCATTAATGTTGAACCCTGTCTTGCACGCTCCTTTACAGCTGAGCAAACTGTCCTATGTACTGAGTAAGACCATGAAGTGAGGTCACCAGCAGTGAACCTTGAGGTAGGATTGTTTTATTAAGGGTCAAAAGTGGTATTATTTAAAGGTGTAATACGTAAGAATTTTAGATTAAAACGTTCAAGAATGAACTAAAATTATCATCAGAATTTGAAGAAATTGCGTTATTTCAAAGACATCTCGGTTTTGTGTTACAGGGATATCTATTTAAGTTAGCATGCTAACCAGCTAGCCCGTAATATATACCATGGTGCTTTGGGCTCCCAGTCTGGGCAAATACGACTTATTAGCTAACGGCGGCCATATTTAGCAGTTACTCCAGGGAGTAACTTTTAATTTCAAACGCATGTTGCAATTTTTTTCTGGTTGGAGGCAAATAAAATCCTAAAAACCTTCAGTGAGGAAAACCCAAAACCTGTATCGGTCAAACCCCAGAAATATAGCTGCAAATGTGAGAAAATAAAATAAATCCAGAAAAAGACAGACCGAACTGACTGAACTAAAACTAAGCAGGAGAAGAAGAAGAGGGACAGCTTTGTGTAAACGTTGTGGGGAGAGAAAGACAGAAATCACGAGCAGGGAGAAAGCTGGTGTGGCTGCTCGACCTGTGTCACACCAAACTCAGAGGGAGGAAGAAGCAGTCAGGAAACAGGAGGGGGAAGCAGAGATCTAAAAGTTCTGTGGGTTTATAAAAAGAGGCTCGGGTTGTGCTGCGTCTTTCCTTTTACTCCCACAGAGACAAACATTTTCATAAAATGTTTTCTCTGCAGACGATGCAGGTGTTGGATGGCGGTGGCACCGGCGGTGGCACCAGCGCCGGCGCAGGGAAAACCAGTTTCTATTCAGATATCGAAGCGATACAGCAGAAGGAAAAAGACGACACATGTGAAGTGAACAAAGCGAGCGTCCTTTAGCTCACCGAGTCAGCCTTGTAATCCTCAGACGAGAGTTTTTCAGCCCGAAGCTCGGGTCCAAAATGTCCACATTAGGGAGACGACTGGTTCAGGTCTATCAGCGTTCTCCTTCACAAAAACAAACTGCGGCTACGAACAACAAAATCACTGACGAATAATGCGAGAGCTGGTCACACTGTCCCACTGAATGAGTTGTGAAAGAGAAAAAAAACAATAACCTGGCGGTGAAATAAACTGCCACTTAATGAAATTACATCTTCAGAGAGTATTTGCAAAACTATCAAAATCGTACAATTCCTCTCTGATGATAACACCGCATGGGTTTGAGTTATCCAGCAGCTGGTTCAGGTCAGTCAGAGCTGAACAATAAAAAGTGAAAAAAAAAAAAAAAACTGGATTCTACAGCGAGAGTTCAGAGCCGACAGGCCCGAACTCTATTTTGATCCCATTTAAAAAAAAAATTAACGAAAATTCAATTAAGAGGCATCTGTAACCATCGGGGACTCCAAATAGCTATACTGTTTTCACACAGACAGCTGGAGGCTCAGGTATTCAGGATCGGAGGTTCTCAGCACAGGAAAGGTCCACTACTCCACCTCGTTGGGTCCGTCTGTTTTGTCCTTCTTGATGACGGGCAGAGGGTGAGCCTCGGTGTTGAAGACCCAGTGGTCGAACGGTAGGTGGTCATCGTCAGAGAAGAGAAGGTAGAGATACCTGAAAGAGACACAGAAAGTAAATTGAATTAAAACCAGAGTACTCTTGAAACTTTTACAGATAAAAACAGATATTGCTTTGATTGATTGAGGGCTCTGTCTTCATGTTCAGGTACCAAATGCAGTGTGAGCAGCGCTCCAACACTTTATTTTCACAACCTTGAATTCAGCATGCAGGTGCAAGTTTGATTGAGAGAAGCAGCGCGACGCCACTTGCTGGTATTTTGGTCAAAATTCTTGTTATTTTCCGGTACCAAGTCATTGATAGCAAGGGCAAACTAAATACTTGGAGGAGATGTGCAACAGTTGCCACAAACTAAATACTTGGAGGAGATGTGCCACAGTTATTAAAAGAGTGCTCTGCTAATTTAGAAAAGCAGTCCTGTAACACTCTGTCAGAATCATGTTGGACAAAAGAAAGAGCAGATGTGATGCAACACATCCAGAGATATTGTCCCATTCATTCCAAACATTCGTTCTCCCTGTCACAACCTGCAATATACATTACCCACAATGCAACGTGACCAATGACAGTTGGCCAGAGACTTGGTAATGTTAGTAGCTAAGATAGACTAAAGTTTTAAGCCTGCAGCAGACGTTTGGAACAGGCTGAAGGAGATAAACTTACACATCTTCTGCACCAACTGACTCCAGTGACAACAATTGAGTCAATTTACCACATTTTGTACTTTTCCTTCAGGAGCCTTAGAAGACTTTAAACTGTATTCACATAAATATCAGTATGTGCATGTTAAGCATGTTAATGAACACCTTCCAGTTTGCATACCCAAGTGTTTACAGTCTTTATTTGAATTTTACTTTTGTCATTTTTTCCTCTTCGCTTCTAAGTTTTGAGCTGCTGCAACAAATGATTATCTCTGGTAGGAATCAATAATGTTCATCTTATTTTCCAAGAAAAAGACCTATTTAATCAGCAACAGTTATACGTTTCCATTATTACTTCCAAGAGTATTCATTTCTCCATTTGTGGAGTCATTATTGTCTTGCTCCACTGTTTCAGATCTGGGAGACCTTTTAGTGTTTCTGACTCAAGAGTGTGTTTATTTAACCCCACACCCACCGTATTACAGTCTCCATCTCACCCAGCAGCACTTTATGTCTCAAAACTTACAGTATATGAACCAAAACAGCAGGAGCACTTGGAGAATAACTTGCATCATTAAAATTAGGGATGCTGTCCACATGAAAACGGGAGGGCTGCGTTTCTGGATTTCTCCCAAAAAAAAAAGAGGGAAAAAAGAGTTTCTCCATGAGCACAGCGTTCATGCCGCAAATCAAGATAAAATCATCGGCCACGGCCATCGGCGAATGTCATTTTTATTTGCCGATGGCAGTTAACGAGGCAAACATCGGCCGATACTGATGTTCAGCCGATGCATCGGTGCATCCCTAATTAAAATATGGTCCTATGACTATGAAGGAAACCTTCAGGGAGGTAGAAAACGAAAAAGTCTGACATTTGGGAAAGAAAATGACAAAATATTTAAAAGTAAAGGTGTAAGGGGAATCTTTAAGTGTCCAAATTGTGAATACAATTATGTTACTGGGGCTTCCTTTAATGTTGCTTGAGGTAAAAACGTACACTTTGGCAGAACATTGAGCAAACTAAAACCACAGATGAAACTGAGATGCAGCTGATGGCTTTGACTAAAACCGTCCACAAGTTGAAGCCAAATTTGCCATAAATCACCCAAAATAAAGTGATTGTAAATCTACTGCACATTCCACCTGATTGTACATTTTCATCCACCACCTCTAAGACAAAAATGGCTTACATTAAATCCTCAAAATGCTTCAGCTCCCGTCTTCATTCATTTCTTAAGATTTATAAAGATGAGAAGACTTTTTATTATCTTTTTCTTTAGTGAGTGAAATATAAGCTGTTTACTTTTCAGTTTTAGATATTACTTTGGGTTGTGTTGATATTTTGCAACATCTATTTGAAGTCCTGCAAAGTGAATAATACAAATGTGGAACTGAGAGGGAAGGATGGGCACAGGCGGTTCTGACCAGTTCAGGAAAGCTTAAGTGACAAAATTCTGCAGTTCATTGTCATCTGATCTTATTCAACAACCAGAAAATAACATTAAAAACAAGGGACTGGTAGGAAAGAAGGTAAGTAGATAAAGTGATTTTCAGTTCAGATGCTGGTCGAGCATATCCACTTCAGATCTCATCAAGTAGAGTCAGAAAGCAACTGAGATCTTTTAAGAAGAAAATACAGAAAATGCAGCCGAAGAATAGGGACGAATCTGTCAGCCGACTAAAACTAATGACTCAGCAGATGAGCCGGTCGTCCACGAAGCCTGCAACCTCCACAACAAGTCCCCGTCCTCCTCCGCCTGCCAACAAAGCACTAGAAAGCAGTGAGTGATTGAAGGCAGGCAGCAGTTTGAAGTATGGCCGTGTCCTTGGCAGCAGCGGGGAAGATGAATACTGGAAGTGGCTCTGCATGATGCCAAGATCCCTGAGTAACATTAGGAGGATTGGACTTATGGTTTTGCTGCTAAATGGGATTGATATTTTCTGTGTCCAGTGGGCTCCGTCCCTGATATCATGGATGTGATGCAGCTTGACTGATGAGGCAATTATTGTGCCGCTGTCCAGGCTGGTGGTCGATTACACTCTTATTTTTCCTCTAGTTGTCTGCGGGAGGCTAATGAGACATTTTCTTTCTCTGCTGCTTCTCTTCACAACATTTTAACTGCCTCTAAAAATATTCATCTCTCACATGACTCAAAGTTGGATAAAGGGGATTTTTTTTGACTCTGGCGAAAAGGAAAAAGAAAACACTTTTATCTGGATATCATAACTAGAGCTGCAACGATTACTCGAGTAACTCGAATAATTCGATTACAAAAAATGGTCGAAGCAAAATCTCTGCCTCGAGGCTTTGTTTAATTCCTATCACCCGCGTTATGTGGCCTGCTTAGCTCAGGGATCATGTTTCCACACAGTGTGTTATTGTGGACACACACCGCTACATTCAGAGTTGAGTTGGCGCGATGGTGGAGAGCCAAGAAACTGTCCGTAAAAGTCAGAGAATGTCCAAAGTTTGGGATCATTTCACACTTAAAAATAAATTAACAAAGTGCAACATGTCTACTCCAGAGCAGAACTGGCGTACCACAACAGCACGTCAACAATGACTCAACATCTGAACCGAAAGCATCCAGTTGTTAACACCAGCTCAC
>OZ023172.1:10051754-10084254 GCA_963678695.2 Diplodus puntazzo
GCGTGGGTGGCTTTTACTCAATAACAGGAAGAAAATATGTTCAACTGTCATTATGCTACAATATGTGATTAACTGTGTCCAGATGGCATTAGTCATTTTACCAGCTGCACCTTCTCACCTCATTTTCATTTTTAATTGTCACTGTTTTCTTATCATTGAATGTATATCATGATAAAACACTGTCTTTTATTACACTTGCCATGTTGTCGTTGGCATACAGCCTCTGCTGTTTAACATATTTTGATGTCACACAGATACTCAATCTTATGTGTACAGTTGGCACAAACGTGTATCTTGTCACCTGTATGTAATGGTAGAACATGAGACTGACAGCACTATTAAAATTATTTATTGTATTGCTCTACAAAGCCAGTGGTGGCAAAAAGCTCCAGTAACAAACATTTCACCTTTAATAGACATGCAGACATGCAGTATAAATATATTCACCCCAACAAAACCCCATGATCGTGAGCAATGCTTTTAGCTTTTAGCTCCTCAAAAGGACCACATTTGCATGCTAACTAAAATACCACTTTTCCTATGAATGACAATATTCTGATTTTGATATGGGTCATGTAAACAGCAAATTATATTCAGCATACTCTGAACAAGGCCTTATTTCAAATGTGGCATTTTCTAATTAGGACATGTGGGAAGTGCTGATATTATTCAGGTTTTAAGAGCACTCTTTGGTTACATGCATCTTAACTGGGTTTTTAACCACAGTTCAACACACACAGCCTCTTGCCTGTTCATATCTGTGCGTTGCCAAGCCAACAATTTGTAAGGCCCTCTCTTAAACATTATGAAGACCTGGCTATCAACAGATAAAATCACAGATCGCAATGCCGACCTTTTCAAGAAGGTTGTTGAACGGATGAAGAGAGGCTATGTTCATAATTGAATGAAGAATGAACCGTTGTATGTAGATGAGAATATTAATGGCATATTAAGCCATGAGGGCAGCTCAGTAGGAATCCTGTCGAAAAATTTGAATATTTGTGAATTTAGTCAATGAAGCAAAGTTCGGGCTTCACAAGCTATATAGTTATTGGTCCATTTTTTGCTCAAGAAATTACAATGCAGAAAAAGATGCTTGGGATAATATACGTAGAATTATTAAATCCCCAGTAAGTTTACTGTTATGCATCACTGCTGTCATTTTAGACAACAAAGTTATTGTTAAACAGTAAATATCCAGCCTCTGTCACATTTAAGAGGTCATTGCAAAACACTTTTGTACACCGGCCGATATATCAATATAGGAGTGTGTAAATGTTTGTATAATGGTTGATTAATAAATGTTTTTCCCTTAATATTGGCATTGGCCCCAATGTATCTTGTATCAGTGGGCTCTAGATTGCGCTTTCATTTCTTGTCTGTTCTCAGATGTCTACAATCTGATAACTGTATATACATGCCCTCAAAATAAATGGAGCAATGTCAGCAAATTTTGAGTTGCAAGTGTCTACATAAGTTTTTTGATGTTTAAAGAGGTAAAATCATCTGGTGTTTTACAAAAAAAAAAGCTCAGATAACAGAAAAAAAACATCATATAAAATTGTGAAGATGATCTGTTGTTTTCATTTCTGCTATCCTTTTAACCGTCTCATAACCCCATTAAAAAGTAGCTTGGAAGGATCACGACGCAAGGCTGGGAATCACTGATTAAGAGCTGGTCTTCGAAAGTACTCATTATGACCCATAAAACGAAGTGTGTCTTGACTAATACACTGATCTGAAGTGTCAGAATGAGTCTGACAAGACACAGAAATAGTTTTGACACCAGGTCATATGTTGGAGAAGGACACCAAAACTTTCAGATTTTATGTTTTATTCTTCCTTCTGTTATCAATCTCTGACTTATTTCTCAGCTTAATGTCATATCCATCCTGAATTGGAAGGTAATTATGGATGAAAGATTGAAGCATAAAGCTGTGAAAGTCTCTCAGGTTTAGTGACAGAGTGTGTGTAGTGAAATAACCTTGCCAGTGACCTCAGCCTCTCTCTGGAGCTTTTTCTGAGTGAATGACAACATCGTATTTTGTGTTAGGGCATGTTTGTGTGTGTGTGTGATGAGTGACTGTCAGTTTGGGGAAGCAGGCAACTTGTCCCTCCATAAAGTGCGATGACAGCACAATCATGAAAGAACAGAAGTGAAGGGTTTACAGAGAGGTACAGCTGTGTGTCTTACTTGAGTGTCTCGGCCAAGTAGAAGCTCTGTTGCACGTCATCGTGGTTGGGAGTCGAAGCGTAGACGTCTCTGATGCCGCTGTAGCCTCCTTCTACTTTACAGTGCTGCTCCAGAGCCTAAAGGTGGGTGGAAGAGAAACAGGGAAGACCTCAGTGACTGAAACATCAATCAAGACATTTGTGTACTTAAAATATCACCAAACTTCATCTAAATTAGTTGACCCTCTGTTGGCTCCTGATTGGTGTCGTATGAAAGCTGCCAAATGATTCAATGTAAGCTGAACTCTCTTGTTTAACCTCGGTGAAATAAAATCTTTCAAGCAGTAGGACACAGAAATTAGTACATTATTGTACAAATTGCACATCTCTTACTAAACACAATGCAACAAAAAACAATCTTCGTTTTAATTAACAAGCGTTTTACCTGAATAGCCTCCCAGCCCCACTCCCTGTATTTGGGGTCGTGGGTGAACCTCCACATGTACATGTAGGTCTCTATGACCTCAGGACGAAGGATGAAGTATTTCTCGTTCTGGCGGGTGGCAATGGCCTCGACACCACCATCGAAACGGAACGCCTCTGGACCCAGCTTCAAAGCTAGAGTGGAGAATTGTGGGTAAGTAGATTTAATGACATATAACGCAGTCAATGGAAAAACACAATTTTGGAACATAGGAAGATGATCTTAAGAGGTATTGAATTGTGACTGATTATCTATAGTTATCCATGTGTCTACATGTTGTAATTTTTAAAGGATTAGCTTGTCCAAAACTAAAATTTCAGTCATTATCTTCTAACCTCCATGTCAGTGGAAAGTTGGGGTAAGTTTTGTATTCTACAAAACATTTCTGGAGCATCACAGAAAAAGGGGTTGCAGCATTCTCCTAAACAACTGAAGTGGATGGGGACTCTTAAAATGCAAAAAAACAAAACAAAACATAAAATCCCTTCATACTGGCGTTAAAGTCTCTGGAAGCTCAGAGATTCTGAATTGATTTGACTTGTGTGGTGGGTACATGAGCTTGACTGCACATCTTGTGAAATCAATGTATGATCTTGGGGGCTTCTGGGCACTTGGATTAGACCACACAAGCTTGATGGAGCATTTCCTAAACTTTTGGTATTTTTTCACATTTAAAACTAGTCCCCTTCTACTTCAGCTGTCTAGGAGAATGCTCTAACGCTGTTTTAATGTGGAGCCCCAGAAATGTTTTGTAGACTACAAAACATCACCTTTCTTTTGATCAGCATGAGGGTGAGTAGATAATGACCCAAGTTTAAATGATTTTTTATGAACTTATTATTAAGTATATGTATATGGGAGCAGTGCAGAACGGACGTCAAGCCAATACCCACACAAAGAACTAATATGCTATTCAACCAGCTGTAATGTTCCTGCAGTGCTGCCTTTATAAATCCTAATGTGACTTGAGGATGGATTAAAATGAAGGAGATAAAAACAATAATTTGATTGAGGATTAAAACAAAAAACTGATTAAAATAATACTCTTTTAAATAAGACCACTTTTCTTTGAATAAATGTTAATTTGAATTTGCAGCCTAAAAGGATGACAACTGCACTGACAGCATTAACAAAATTGTGAGACATCCCTGCTTTAGAAGAAGATGCTGCTGCCACTAAAAGAAGTATAACTTGATTACTTCATTCTTTTTTTTTAAATAAGCAATATAACAAAGCTCTATATTAAAATCAGACTCTTCTAAATAAGAATAACATTTCTAAATAGCTTTGACAGACACTAAATAAAAGTTTTTCCAGAGCAAGATTAGAGTCGGAGTCAACTGAAGAAAATATGATCAAACACAAATAATTTTATGGATATCTACCTGTTCTGGCATAAGACTCATGACAGGTCCGGGCGATCTCGGCGGCCTGCTCCATCTGGTGGCCCGTCTTGTCGCTGGGCGCTCCATCAGCACCCAGAGCGATCATGCCTCCTGCGAAACAGGTCAGGTGACCCATCTTATGCTCCAGAAGACCCCCCTTCCACTCGGCTATGTAGGTCAGCCCGCTGCTAGACTTCCTCATCAGGTTGGTTTCTATCGCCTGAAAGAAAAAAAAAAGAAGAAGAAAGCATTGACAGGTTTGATCATCACACCTAAATCCTTCAAGTGATCATGCAAACATGAGAGAAAGAAAACTGTGTTTGGTCTCATTATCTGTAATTAATGCTCTCCTCAGGTGCATCTGTATTTTTCATTTTTCATTTTTCATTTCTACTGCACACAATTACAAAAGTTACCTCACTGTTTTTTTTTTTTTTCCAGAAAGATTTTTCCCATTTTTAAGACAGACAAATTGTCGCTTTAAAACCGAAGAATGAAGGACAGGGAAAGAGATCAGGTTGGTGTGGGCCAGTCAATACCTTATGGTCTGCGGCAAACACTTCATCACAGATTAGTTACTGATGCTTTGATGGAAATTTTGTACTTCATGTAGAGACATGTGAATTGAAGTCTGTTTAACGTGAATTGTGACCTTCTTTTATGACTTGTTTGATGTTGTCTTATGACCCATGTAAGGTATTGAGTAATCGCTGAATGTTATCACTTCCTTCTCTGTGAAATATTTAAGTGAAGGAGGGCATAATTTAGTAGCTGTCAGAGTGAAAACACACCCACAGAGACAGATAAATACCATGCTTTCCTCCTCAGAAATTGAGTCTTCACTTTGTTATAGACCTCTGTTTTGCTCTGTGAATGCTCCTCTTGTACAAGATTAAACCTTGTTTGAACTTAGAGCTGACTCCGATCTCCTTCCTCCAGTTCTTAATTATTGAAAAATTATTTCAACAGATGTTACTGATAAATGACGTGTTGATTGTGCCTGTAGATTAAGGGAATCAGAAGAGTCTTCGTGTTACTAAAGTGCATAACCATGAAAAAAATATGGTCTTATCATAAATCACCCGCTTTTAAATTGGAGTTTGGTTTAACAGTCTGTACAGTGAAGGATTGCCAGGAACATTCTCCTAAGAAATTATTATTATCATCATCAATATCATGATCATTATTATTATCTGACCTCTGTTTATATAATGTATCTTTAAATCACTTTATTTCTCAAAGACAGTCCATACTAATGAACATTACCGTAAATACATCATTATTTAAGGGGGCTAGTTTTCATCCAAAGTCCCACGCCAGCTGGAAGTTGGCAACATAAAGCCTGCAAACAATTAAAAACTTTAATTCCTGGTGTACAGCATGAGGGCTCGTGAATGAAATGTTGATTGTTTGTTTCTTCCATTTGTGATATTCATAAACAAACCAATTCTCTAACTTGAGTCAAAACTCTGTGAAGCTTCATATCTCTGTCATCATGCTGCAACAATTTTTCCTGACTGATGCGATTGTAAATTGTTATTATAACTCCCGTCGTTCTGTGTATTTGGTTTGTTTGTTCTTACTGTTTAATCTTTTTTTTTTTTTATCTTTCTCCTGTTGATTTTGAAATGTATTCATCTTTTAGTGAAAACTAATAAATATACTGTTAAGAAATGTTTAATCCATAAAGACAAGAATGCTTCCTTAAACACACCGTCCTTATAAATGAGTATTGCTCAAACCTAAGTAGATGATCTCATGGACACGGCTCATGATCACTTAGTAACCATGTAAAAAATTTCTGGAAAGAAAAGATAAATCTTGATGGATTGGTAGCACTCAAAGGGAGAAGAAAAGCTTCTAAAGTATTTTGGATGTACTGACCCTTTAACGCGGCCCAGATTGCATTAAATCAGAGTTAACATTTAATTTTTCCTGCTGTGACTCAGATATTCACCCTGTTGCCGCTGTCCCTCCCTCCTCCGAGGCTTCTTCTTGGCAAATAAATCAAGAATGGCTCTAATCCTTTAAGATTGCGAGGGATCATGTGTGTATTATATTAAGTATCCCTGCATGGTTAATTCCTAGTTTTAGTCACAGTGTAACGTATTTGCTCCCCGCTGTGTCACAGGAAAGCAATCGCAGAATGAGCTCTCTGCAGCTGAGACCCGTTGTTTGTGAGCACAATTTAAATTGACAATTTGTTTTAACAGAAAATAGCTGGCTGTACGTTAACTTCGATTCATCTGCTCCCTGTCTTTGTCTCCTTATACAAAAGTGTGTTTAGCGCCGTCTGTGCCATCATCTCTCCTCATGCTCAAACTCACTATCAGGCTCCTGAGGATTAAAGAGGAAACATTGAATATTTAAAAAGTGTCAGCGTGACAGTGGTGGAAGTAAAAGACAGAGAACATTTAATCACTAAATTGCCACTTTAAGCAAAATAAAAATCTGCATTAGCAACACAAAGCGAAATTTCTCATCTCAGTTGACTCAGAAAAAATTATGGTAATAACATCGTCATTATTTGAATCATTCTTTTTATTATCTCATGAGAAACACTTGGATATTTCAAGCTTATTTTTGCGACTGGAGTCCTGTAATATCCACCCCACAGGAAGAAATAAATCCAACAGTGGGACCACTATTCAATATCTAAGGCTGACCTCATGTTTGTTGTCCACTATTATCAAACTGCTACTTATCATGAATCAGAGGGTGTGTGAGGGGTGAAAAACCCATGTGGAGAAAATCCATGCAGCTAACGGTGGGTAAACAGCATGTTTCTGTTTCATCCACTGAGAACATCTTCCAATTTGAGGACACTGGCTGTTTACTGTACATTCAGTGCTTTATAGTGGTTATCCATGTCGTGTAAAAAATTATCACATATTGTGGCAATACCAATAGTTTGAGCTGCTCAGCTACTAAACAGAGGACAGGTCTCAGTAGTAGAAGTGCAACAGATTGGAAATTACAGCCCGTCGAGATCAGTGCTGTGACATGATGGGATTGTTGTGACTGAAAAAAGGGATTAACACCATTCCCAGATGGTGCTGTTAGGGGCCTGCAGACAGGTGACAAAAGATTATTTCTGTTTCAGTGGTACAAATACAGCTTTCAGAAGGAAAACTCACAAACAGAGAAATACTATGTAAAATATGCAGCCAATCGACACTGACTGGAAAAATGTGAATCACTTTAAATATACTATAATAAAAGATATTATTGAAATTGATTTTTTTGTTTTGTAGACAATTGTTGTTAGAGACACAAGGAAGAAGCTCTCTATCTTTAATCATTAACATGGCAGAAAAATTTACTTTCTACTGCTTCTGACTGACTTTTCTAATATACATTAGTTCTATAAAAGGTCCACTTTGGATACCCCAATCTTCAGTACGTGATGAGTAGGGGAACAAAGAAAACTTTCTTACAAACTAGGTGTAGATTGGGTCGATTGCAATCTTAAAATGTCAGAATCTGACTTGTTCGGAAACCCAAAGTGTCAGTATTTGAAAAGTTTGGAATGAGACTTAAAAATCAACTTTTTTTACAAAGTGGACCTTTAGCAAAATAACCTTCTAAAAGTAGTTGCGTGCCATGAATTATATAGTGACATCCATACTTTAGAGCAGAACATTCTGTCACTTACGTACTGCAAGTAAAGGAAAAATAACTTAAGAAATAACTTTTGCCGACAGTGACATGTAACTCATATCTAAAAAAAATAAATGTTTAAAATTTTAGCTGATCATCGTTTCAGCTGCCTCAGTCATAGCAGCTTAAACATATATTTAGCAACATTTCCCAGAGCCAAAATTGAATCTTTTGTCCAACCAACAGTCAAAAACTCAAATAGTCTTAATTTACTGTCACAAATTACAAAAGAAACGGAGCAAATCCTCACATTTAAGAAGCTAATACCAACAAATGTTTGACACCTTTGCTTGACAAATGACCGAAAATGATTAATCGATTTTCTCTGTTAACACAAATATGTACATACATAATGTCTGGGGCTGCAACTAATGATTATTTTCGCAATAAACTGATTAATTGCTTGGACTATAAATTGTTAGGAAAAAAGAAGAAGACATTCTGTTTGTTTTCACAGAGAATAAAAAAAAATGCACCAAATTCTCAAAAGTTAGAGGCTGGACACAAAGAATATCTGGCAATTTTGCTTGAAAATCAACTTAAACAATTTATCGATTATCCATCTGAATTGAGTCAGAGTCACCTCAACCCACACTGAAAACATTTCTAGTTTGTGTGTGTGTGTGTGGTTGCATGTGTTTGTAGGTGGCAGTGTGTGTGTGTTACCTGAAGGGCTTCATAGTACATCTTCTTTCCTTCCTCATCAGTCTTGTCAGACATGAGCCAGGCCTTCAGCAGGTACTCATAGAAACTGTCACCTAGGCCACCCACAGACACGTGATCTGCAACACACACAAACAATGATTATGACTGACACACACACACGCACGCACACACGCACGCACGCACGCACGCACACACACACACACACACACAGGCCTCCCACATATATGCTGCATTAGATTACAACTGTTGGACCATATATAGATCATCCTCACATGTCACAGCGCTGGATATATGCATGTAATATAGAGAGGACACACCTGCATTGTATGATGCACTACAGTAATATGTGTGTGTGTGTGTATGTGTGTACGGAGGGTCGCTTTCACAGGTGAGCCTCCAGCCAGTGAAGGCTCATCCATATGCATGTGTCATTAACAGAGTCCAGCCCTGTTTGTGGAGCGCAGAGATTAAATGTCAGCTGTGATCATCTTGAAATGAAGAGAGGGGAGGCTGGCGGAGGGGACGGTTTGGTTTTGAGCCGATAAGAGAACCCCACCTTCAACGATTTAAACCAGGGACACGAGCATCACAAAATCAAGAAAGACGACTGCAAATAGAGGATCAGCGATCTGATAAGTAATAGGCGCCATGAAGCCGATGACAAAAGAACATATTCGTCATTTAAAATCCGACTGAACACCTTTTATCAACACCTGGTAACATCACGGCTTTTTGGATAAAGCTACAAAACATGACTTGTATGTATGCATAGTTTAAGAAAAGACACAGGCTAAGTAAGCATTTCTGTGAGGCTGTACGGAGATATTTTTCAGACAGCATTAGGCTGCAAACATCCCTAGGTCATAATTTATTCAACAAATCCCATCACCATTGCATAATTTCTTTCTAGATGAAAACCCCTCTCTGACTAAGATGAGCATGAAAGCTGTTTTTTCTGTTAAAACTTGCTGTTTCTATTCAGCATTCCTAATTGAATATGTCATCATTTGCATAAAATACTTGGATGAAAACACAGTCACTGGCTGCGGTTAAGAGTGTCAGCTAAATGCCAACAATTATCACTGCGGATGTGCTCTCGGTAGTTTTATTCATCAGATAATATAAAGTAAGTAGAGCAGAGGTACAGGTCCATATTTAACCATCGCGGACACTAACAGCTCTCCAAAAGAAGGCCCGGGTTTTAAAAACAGCACCAGACAGGACTGTAATAAACTCTGAAATATATCTAGAGATGTAAAAATCCAGATGATAAAACTAGATCAAAGGATTTCTAATTTAAAAACACGACTTTCTTGTGAGATTGATAAGAAATGTGCCCTGATTTTATGTAGAACTGTGACTGACCTAAGGAGACATGATACCTTTACAAGCCGAAATGGGCACTAAAGCAGTTAAGCATGAAAACTAATTAAGTTTAATTAATTCAAAACCGAAATACTCATGAGCTGACAGCGGGGGGAAAGAGAATCTCAGCAGATTCCTTAAAGAAACTTCTTTTCTGATAATTTCAGTTCCACTTCCACCTCTGTCTGCTCTATTGATTCGACACAAGAGTCTCACATAAATCACAAAGAACACGATGCATCTGTTTTAAAATGTATTTTGCATACAAATGGGACAAAGACAGTTTTTAATCCATTATTGGTGTAATTTGCCTACACTCTGCACTTCCTGGTAGGAGACTTAAATGAAAACACAGCAGGCTAAAAGGTTCTTGATGTCGTGTTCAGTATCTAGAAACTTGTAACAAGATTTAGATACGCCACCACTGGAAAATGACTACATTGTTAAAAGGAATGAGGGAGTACACCATTACCTGTCCTGTATCTGTTGAACAAACAAATTACCTGTATTTTTTTTGTTATCTGTACTCGGATTGGGTGGAGTTTCAGATGGAAATGGGTGGTATTTATCATTTCATATAAAGTTATTTAGAGAGAAGCCTCAAATTGAGTTTCGGTTCAAAGTATTTTTGGAAATACATGTAATCACTATCTTGCATAGAGTTTGACAAGGAAAAACTACAGAACTCACACTTTTTGAGAATAACTATACCAGTCTCATATCTGTCCATTACAGGTGTGGTTAGCTTAGCTTAGCATAAAGACCGCAAACAGAGGAAAACAACCTGACTTTCATCTGCACAAAAAAATAGCTCTGTGCAAAACATTTTCTTGTCTGGGTAGAGCTCTTCTCACGGTCTCCACTATGACACGAGCTCATCATCTCCAGGCTGCAGCTTCATATTTGCCGTACAGACAAGAAAGTGGTGTGCATCTAACTCCATACAAGAAAGAAACTTTAAGAACTTGAAAATCTGATATTGATGCTATGTTGACATTTGTCCAATTTCTACTCTCCAGTGGCCAAAAATGACTTTAGCAAGCAACTTGGGCAGAAATGGATTTTGATGTCCTGTGATTCTGCTGCCACTTCTCCATGTCACTTTCATTACATCTGCTCAGCTACCGCTCTATCCCGACATGACAACCGGCATTAGGAGAGGCTTTTTCCACTGGATTCCTGTCCTCAACTACACCTGATATGACTTCTGTAACTCCATCTGTCCTCTGTTTTTCCTGAACACCTCTGTTCTCCTCTTCCTCAAAGTCTCACCTCTATCATTATCATCATTACCTGTTCAGCTACACAGTTTGAAGGGTCTGATAATGGATTCAAAATTATACCCTGCTACCACAGCCCATCAGAAACATGGAGATGTGAACAGACACTTGTGCACACACTGATGTGACGTAATGTTAAAGACAGGAATCAGGGCTCAGTGAGCATGAAAATACTTGATACTGGTCAAAAGTGGGATACAGAAATGTAAAGAGAGTCGATAAATTTCAAATGGAGAGAGATCAGAAGGTGTGAGAAGAGTTGACACGACATTAATGCCATTCAACACCGCATTTCCATCACTGCCTCCAATGACAATACAATGTAAAATAAATCAGCGTTGTTTCGCATAAATTGAGCACTTGATATCACAATAAGTAAACTGTCAACAGTCATCACATATTTACATCAATACCAAGAGAAAAATTAACACTCACTGTAAATGCAGCTTAACCCTTTGAACTGATCTGCCAGTGCCGACACTGGTATTATTGCTTATTTTGATGTCATTTCTTGGAATATCCCTGAAATATGTACAACCTGAGCTAGAAGACTATTAAAGTGAATAAACAATGTACAATGAAAAAGGATTGAAATTATGTAATAAATTAATATTAACTATGAAAATCTTTTACCAAATAAAAACACAAAACAGACTGATCTCAAAGGTTTCTAAATATTGAAAGATTAACTAAATATTTCAACACTCTAGAACGTATTTGATCAATGTACATATTTCAGTTTTTGAGATATGCTCATTTTTGACAGCAGTTTTAAAAAGGCATTTTATGGTTTCATCTGCAAAAGAAACAGTATTCCCCAGTATCGACATTGGTATTTCTGCTTATTGTGATGTCATTTCTTGGAGTATCTTCATACGCTCAACATCCTCACAATTACAAATACCCTTTCAATCAAAACTACAGCAGACATTATGCTCAAGACTACCGTTTCTCTCCACCTCTCTCTAGCTATCAACTTGCTTTTCTGCTCCCCTCCCACGACTGACTGGCACCACTGTGTGTTGTCACCACGCTTTTGCAATTAATGTCGCATACCGTTTTGACATCATGATGTTCATTCTACGTTATATGGCTAATTACTAGTCCTAGCTTACTGTATCAAAAAGTTGAATGCTCTGGCTTTAATGGTTTATATTTACATTGATTTGAAAAGGATCATGTAACAAACGATTTCCCGGGGCCCCTCGGGGGCAGGAGGTCTATTTTCAGTAATTTTCAGTTGCTTCTAAAATAAATAACACTTTTTTATATGATATGTTTCATACAGAGGAATGCAATTCAGTCTTCTTTTCGAAGACAAAATTTAGTAGAAATTATAATGAAGGAAAATGAAAGATAAATAAAACTGAAAACAGAGGCAGTTAGGGAAAATAATCTGTATATAAATAACAAAATGACAGTCATTATCATACAGCTGTTAGTCAAAAGAGCATTTAAAAAACTCTTAAGTCTAAATGGTAATAAACTAATAGCTGCATCACGTCAGGGCTGCAACTAATTATGACCTTGATTACAGATTCCACTGCTGGCAATTTTCTCCATTCCTTTTCTAATTGTTTTCATTGGTTAAACGTAAGAAAAAAGTGAAGAAATAATTACACATTCATCACAATCTCCCAAAGCCCAAACTAATTTATTCAAATTACTTGTTTTGTCTGACTTGGAGTCTAAAACCAAAAGAGATCTTTTTTTTTACGATAAAAGATGAAGAAAACAAGCAAGTATTCACATTGAAGAAGGCATATTTGATTTGAAATTAGAAGGAAAACCTGATTATTATAATAGGTACCGGTTCATGGAAAGATTTTGAATCTGAGTGGGACCAAATTTTCTTTGAAAGATCAATATAAAGTGCATCGCAAACTAGAAAAGTTGTAATTTGCATGCATTAATGTGTCATCTTGGGAAAGAAATGGTCTAACATTGGTGATAATAAGTGATTAATGCAAATGAATCTTTCTGATATCAGCCTCAAAGTACAGGTGCCTGTCAAGTCAAAGATTTCAGACTGTGATTTTGTATTTTAATTCCAATGTATTTAGATGGGAAATTACCATCTCTGTCTTTCTCTATGTCGATTATATTCTTCTGGTGGAAAATATGAGCAAGTCCTGCAAAACTGTGGCAACAAGGCAGAAATACTTTGGCCAGATTCATGTGTCAACAGTGAGAGTCATTAAAACAAGCAAAACTACCAAAAAAACAAGAGAAGTCCTTGATCTGAGCCCTGCATCACACCGAAAGTTTACTCCATGTTTAACCAGCGAAGGACAAAAGCTAAGAGAAGACTAACTGATCTTTACTACCACCAAATGAGGGTTGGTCCACTGTATCTAACAAAAGCAGGTCTAACAAGTATCCCGAAAAACTAAATCTACCCTAATGTGAGTGCCAACTCAACGACTAGAATACTGTATGTAGTTCTGTTCAGTGTTCTTCAAGGTTTGATAACTAACTCAGAAAATGTTTCATGGTATAGCAAATTATTATAATCACTATCCGTCACAATGACCCCTAATGGGGTTTTATTGTTGAACAAACACATTTAACTGACTGATCTAAAAATGTATATAAACTTAGGAACACTTACACGGTACCATAGATATTAACAATACAGTAATAATAATACCGTAGATGAAAAAAACATTATACAGTATACCTTGAAATCAATATACCGCTACAACTCTATTGATGAGTTAACCGTTCTTACTTGTATTCAGTTTAAATTGGGTATTTGCTTGACACACAAGCAGTGTAAAGTGGGAAATGCAGAAGACAGGCATAACAGAAGAATTTTGATTGGATGTGATAGAGGTGGGAGGAGGACTTACGTTGGCCCCACTGGCCGCTGTTGGGGTTCAGGTAGTTGGGGTACAGCCCCTGGGGTTTGTCGAGACGATTTAGTACTTTCCGGATATTCATTACCTAAAGATCAAAGAAATAAAACACAAACGCATCAATTAAGGCTCACATTGAATATATAGCATGTAAAGTGATTATATATATATAACAGAAAAGTGACTTAATATCTAGGGTTAGGGTTGAGAGCATAAATGGAAATCGTGCACAAACACAACCATTAAGTGTGGAAAAAGTAATATTATCTATGCTCATCGAGTGTGCCCGTTACCTTCTGTGCAAAGTCAGGATTCCCTGAGAGTTTGCTGAGGTGCATGAACTCCAAGTGAAGTGTGCCGTACTCCGCCAGGATGCTGCTGCCACCTGATGCCCATGGCCAGTTTCTACCGATACCACTGGACAAGGACAAAGACAAAGAGAGGAGGAGGCAGAGGTTCAACAAACAGAACAATGAGAAGACACATGAAACAGAGCTGGTGTGTAATACAGCGACAAGATTTGAAAACTTGATCAACACACATCCACCTTATCTTGTTCTTACTTGTGCATAATTATATATAATTCCTACTAATACCCACAAGTGCCTTGTGGACAAAAACACAAGAGTACAGAGTGAGTCATGTGAGGAAATCCATTCATCATCCACACAGCAAAACCTACTCCTCTTGATACTAAACTGACAGCTGACAGAGGCGACAAATCTTCAGAAAGTCCACATTTAAGACTCTCAGTGACTCAGCAACTAAAACACTCTAGTAATTTACATATTTCATTTTTTAGAAAGCCATTAATAATCATCCTGTTTTGCTTTAGTGACATTTACAAATAGATTCCTAAAATGGATACTGACTGAGAAACATCAGTGACACTTAAACCGAACTTCACACTCCATCTGTCATATTTGTGGGTGTATTCGTTTTGGTTTTTTGACACACTCAACTCTGGCAGCACATCTCATCCTTGTTGGTGTCCAACTGTCATTCAATCAGATCTTCCTGAACCCTGCCCCTCTTGAGTGGCGTTGGGTTTGCATCGACTTCTGGGCCATATGTGAGTTACTAACCCTGGCATGCTTGACAAGGACAGAAGACCTGGTGACAGGGCATGTGTATGTGTGTGTGTGTGTGTGTGTGTGTGTGTGTGCTGGATCATTAGAGCCACTGACAGATCACTTCCAGGCTAAAGAATGATGGCCCTGGTGGCTTCAAGTAACTACTCATGAATACATATTAAGGATTCACTACAGTGTGAAGCACACACACCAGGGTGTCTGCGGCACAACTGTGCATGTAGACACACGGTCACATAGACACAAGCCGCACACGCGGGAGGCGTTCAATAAATGAGAGGAAGGAGGGAGGAGACAGTGTGAATTGGGAAAAGTGCCGCACAAACGCACGCACGCACGCACGCACGCACGCACGCACATCTTTTCACAGAGGTGGATGAACATACTAATTATCCCCCCTTCAACTCATCATGCTGCACAAGCCATAATTTGTTTCCCATTACACCATGGATTTAATCAAGTCAACCAAACACAGGACGGACCACAGCAGCACGAGGCAGTGAGCTGAGAGACGCAGATCAGGGTCAGAGAACATAACTGGTGGGTAAAAATTCCATCACAGGAGAGCCTCATTAAACTGGGAGCTGTGGGTTTGTCAGCTTTAGACGGATACAGCCATTAAATATGGATATTAAGGCCTATGATTACTTGTGCGGACGTTTTAATTTATTCATAGTCACATGGCTGAAATGTGGAATTGCAACAATTAATAGATTCATCGGCAAGTTCTCAAATATTGATTTACTCGACAATTGTTGAAAAAAATCGATGAATCTGAGTTGTTTTTTTAAGAAGAAACAGATTAGATTGTTAGATTTTGGAGGGCTCTGTCGAGATGACTAAATAGAAGTGGTTAATCTTCCCTCTGATGGTCTCTTGAGGCCATTTCATAATCTGTTAAAAACTCCTTGTAGTAGCTTTAAATTCAAAATATACGCCATGTTTCAGTGTTCCAGGAGAACATTACTCCTTTATTCCCCAACACCCTCTCTTCTGCCTTCACTTCCTCTCAGTCAAGCGTAGACTTTATCTGTATATCCATCTTTTTCAATCCTTTTATAAACCCTGTGATGGACGATAAACCCGTTCTCTTGGCAGGGGGTAGGTGGGGAGGCAGACAAACACCTATTTCTAGCTCACTCATGTCCACCACAATCCCTCCCAAAGCTTCGCTGTGAAAAACACTAAATCCCAGTGAAGGAGCACAAAACAAAAGACAGCAGGGAAAAGCTGCTGCGTAAACCCGACAGACACAAACCAATGAGGAGCAGACATGGAGTAGAACACTAGAGACAAAAAGATAAGGGTGTGTTTGGAATATCATTAATCTGGCCAGGGTGTCTGGTGAGTTTCAGAAAGATAATTTTCAGGCTATGTGAGATCTGTAATGCTGGCTGGAAGTTAATTAGAAAATGGAGAGGTTTCAGAAATCAGAGCTGTCACTGCTGTTTGATCACAGATATTAAAGTAATGGAACTACTTGGGCAAAATTAGAAACTGGAAGTTTACTTGAAACCCTTCTTACAAATGAAAAGGGCACTCTTAAGAAGTGAAATGCATGCCAACAGCAGGATGTTTTGCAGAAAACAGTCCTACTTCTGGTCTGGTATTAGCAGTAGCATAAGGTTGCTAATGTTAGTGTTGTGTAGATGACACTTCTGATTTAGTTGGTTGACCTGATCCGTATCGAATGGTATGTGTCCTTGGGATCCAGTTCCATGATTCCCTTTCATTCTGTATGTAAGCTGTGATGGAAATGAAGCGATTTGTACTTTATGAAGAGACAGGAGAACTGAAGTCTTACACAGGAATGTTCAATGTAACTGTTTAACGTGACCTGTAGCCTGTGACCTTGTTTTAGGTTGTTTTATGACCTGTGTAAGGTATTAAATCATTTGCAAGAAGTTGAGGTCTATGCTACTTTATGCAAATCAGTTTCAGTGGGATTTGCCTCTGGAAATTCCTAAAAACATTTCTTTAACAGCTGTCAATCTAAAATTATGATAGATTCAGCAACTTCGCAGCTTATTTCTCACCTCAAATGTTTTCAGTAACACAGTTGTCAATCCAGTTGACAGTATACAAGTGAAAGCCTTTGTCCAATTAAATGTAGCCTGAGAGCACCTGCCAATCATTGTGCCAACGCCAAGTACATGCTCATCAACTGTCCAGTGTTTGGAAGTGGCACGACCCCTTCGGTCCAAAAACAGCCCTACATGTACCTTAATGATAGAGGGTGTCATATGCTTTACAGACTGGGAAGCCCCTTGAGGTAAATTTATGATTTGAAGGTCAGAATTGGTTTGTATTCTCAAAATACACCCCACCTATATCAGGTGTATGCCCTGTCACACTGTTGTTTGTTCTGTTAAACTGAAGAAGCCAGCAACAGACAATCAAGAAAATAAAGTATCTCAGAAACCTACAACCTACTTTTATTACTATTTTGGGTTCAAACCCACAGACAGCAAAATGGAAAATGAATTTGTTTTACAAACTTTGCCAAGCAACTGCCTTAAAAGCTCTAACAGCAACATCTTAGAGAAGGTGGTTTTGTGTGAGTTTTACTGTGACACCTCACTGCATATCTTTATACCGATGCCTCAACTAGCTTTCATCTGAATTTGCAGACATTATGTAGCAATGAAAAGCAATAATATCTACTGGGGTCGTAATGGATTTCTCCTGTGTACTGTTGTTTTGTAATCTGAGTTGGTTTAATTTCCACAACAGTCAGGGGTAAGATGATTGATATTAAAAACAGGCTGAACAAAAAGTCTCACTCTCAGTCATAATGCATCAATGAGCCTTGCTTTACACCAAACAGCAGAAATGTTAAAACATCAGTTCACTTTGAAAAGGAGATTGGAAATGTTAATTAAATGTCACGGTGACCTAGAACTAGAGGACTTTTAAGAGATTATGCTAAGCTTTAGACCAGTGTACCAAAGCTGATATTGAACATTCATTATACATCAAGTGTTCATTCCCCTCTGATAGGACTGATATGATGCTGTTTGTTTGGCTAATAGGAGTCCATGCCTGTCAATTTTAATTAATTTCCTCAGCCCATGTTTTATCCTGTTTCATAACTACTATCATGAAGAGATCATTCAATGAATGATTGCTTCTGTTTAGTATTAACCTTCTTTCAAATATTCTAGGTCATTTTGCTAATTTAAGAGGACATTTGGGTATTTTTTCAAAGCAACAGCAGCCATACATGCATGACAGACTTCAATTAATGTCATGTTTTCAGTGTAGACTAAGAGAAACTAACATTACAACAGAGATATTTTTTTCATTAAGTAATTCTCCACCCCATGAAATACCTTCCAAGCATTACTCTGGCAATAGGGTTAGAAAGTATGGCACTAAGATAAAATCTTTGTGGTCCCAGGGTATCATTTAATGTTTGAGCATCTGATTTTACACGAGGCTGACAGGTGTGGCATATGTTGGATTATCGGCCGACTAACCGGCTATCAGCTTTTTTCCATCTCTATTATATTTTATATATTTTATATATTACTATCTCTATTATATCAGCCTTTAAAAATCCACTATCACCTGACCTCTAACAGAAATCACCTATTTTCTCCACATTATGCTTCCCTACTGTTCAGCCAAGAAACAACAAACCAGGGGCTCAAGGGGTGCATGTGACAAATATGTATCTAAAACCTCAACCTCGTAAAAACTAGGTTATTCTACCCGATGCCACTGTCTATCTTGTTTGTCCTTTTTTTTGGGTGTCCAATCTCCATTTTCAACCTCTCATACCCACAACCATTTCCTGGCCAGCTGTGAAATGACAAATTGAAGCATGCAAGTTTTATACCCTCCCGTCCATTCTGCAGCGCCAACAACAGAGATTCTAATTCTGTGGTGCCAAGCAGTAACCTGGAAACACAGAAAAGGCATTCCATCTCCATAAATTACCATGTCACACCAGGAAGTGCCCTCTCATGCTTCTCTAGTATTATGTTAGAAAGCACTCCTCCAATTCATTTGTTCTCTCTGGTTGGATGAAGCCTATATTTTGGCCCAGGTTTTTGTTCCCTCTGCCAACCCCTTCCCTCTTCTCCTCATCCATGCCATGACCTCTGTTTTCCTTCTGCATTTCTTCCTTCGATATCTCTTCCTCTCTGTCTTAAAATGTATTGTATGTCTTTTCCTCCAGGCAAAGAGAAAATGTGAATTGCGATAGATTCACAGTTAGCAACTTAATTAGAGGCCTTAAATCATGGCTGCCTTCCACTGCCTTAGGTAACCGCTTGGGAGAGCTGCACTGAGAAATGTGTGGATCTGTGTGTGTGTGTGTGTGTTTGCTTTAAAGAAATCCCTCTCTGTTGTTGAAAAGAGCTACCGTGATTGTGTGTCTGCTGTATGTACAAGTGTGCTCATGACTGTGACCTTTGTAAGAACACATATAATGGTTTCTCCGTTTGTCCATTGGGTAGAGATGCTTACAGTCAGTATTGGGCCACATCACACTATAGCCTGACTGATATATCTGTTGGCATTAAGGTTGGACCGATGACTACAAATGACTAACCATTGTAACATCGGGATTTAAAAGGCTCCCCACCAGAGAGCACAATTAAGTAGTGTGTCCCCTCAGAGTTGCCATAGGGCAAGAATTGTTGCTGTTTATAATGTTTGAGGAAAGGATATGAAAAGAAGCTAGTTGCTGCTCAGTGCACTGACATTACATCTCATGTCACGTTTATCATATTCTTATTGAACCAGCTCATTTAGGCGAACCCAAGACACTCGGTTGCTGGTCGGCCAGCGTTGTTAAATGGATATGAGGCTGAACAAAGCTAAGTTACTGACATGTGGTCATGAGAAAAAATTCTTAAAAAAAATAATGCAGAAAAGATACTTGGGGTACTTTTTAATTATTTAATTTACAGTGAGGTTTTCAGTTTCAGTGAATTGATGTCAGGTATCAGCCCCCAAAATTGAGTCTCGGTTGGGCTCTGCCACACACATAAATTATATTATAAATTATAAATTGATAGGTCTTGGACCTGGTCCACCTTTATGACTGGCCTCTTTAACTCATCATGTTCTAATTCCAATCCCTAAAAGAGCCATTTCTTGAGTTAAGTGTCTAACACAAAATGTTTCTAGTAAACGGCACCCTGGGGCTGAAAGGGAATCTAGGCAGTAGGGCTGCATGATATTGGAAAAAACTGACATTGCGATTTTTTTTAACCCTGCGATATATGTTGCGATATGAAAAAATACAGGAATTTTCATCAGATGACCTGAATAGCACGTTATGTTATGCTGCACTGCTGCTATCTTGTGGACAATCAACCTGCATTGATCTTACCTCTTTTTGTCTTACTGAGCTGTGTGGTACCTACGTAAATGGTCAAACAAATTAGTTATGTTACCTCTGGTTGTGGCAACAGATGCAAGGCACTGTCAACACAGAACACGTGTTTGGTCAATATCATCCTTCTTGTAGCCGAAATAATTCCTGATAACTGATGTTTCTTTTCATTTTGTCACCAAGTCTTCGTTTTCGCGATTTTCTCTTGTTCATTGCTCATTTTTCAATGTTAAGCGACTCACTCCATGTGCAGGGGCGTGGTCTGCTTCAGCACACTGATTAAGAACTAATGTGATTGGTGGATCGCTGCGCATGCAGAGTCTGCATGCACAGTGTGTGTCAGGTACCCTTGAAATTAGATGAGTTCATTTGCCTCCTACACCGCAGGCCCTGCAATGTGACTATTGCGCACATGTACATCGCGATGACGATGCTCAAACGATATATCGTGCAGCAATAGGAAGAACCTTTACTAATTGGACAGATGTTGTTTGATGGAGGAGCACATACTGTATAGATTTTTGATCAAATGGCATGGCATGACATAGCAATGCAAATGTTTGCTCTTTTGGAGATTTATGGACACCGGTTTCGGATTCTTGCAGGTAACTCATCTCTCTATAAAAGCAAGGAATCTCTGTCTGTCTGTCTGTGTGTGTATGTGTGTGTTCCTCAAATATCTCTGCGGGTCAGGATCAGAGTGACCTGAGAGTTTCAACATGGCTGCTGCTTGGTTTAAGGGTGTGCCACGTCGGATTTGTTTGGACTGTAATGATACTGTTAATAAATTATTTCATAAATGATTTACAAATTCCGCAAGCATTGTCCACCGGAGCCACCACAGTCATGTGCGCACCAGAGCCAATCACTGCACACCGTAGCCACATGCGCACCAGAGCCAATCACTGCAGAGCTCAAGCTCACGACATGCCTTAAGAAACAAGCGGATTTATACCTGCAGCAGCGCGAGCTGGACCGGGATTTTGCCGGCGGTTCGGTTCGGTCCCGTTCCGTTCTGTTCTGTGCATCTAAACTGTTGTGGATTAATGAGACTAAACGAGTCCGGACAGAGTCTGTTCGGGTCTGAGGAGATCCGGAGACGCGCGGACATCAAAGTGGAATCGGAATCTGTGGATGTTCGTGTGTAGCTAGCTGCTAGCTGCTAGCCCACCGACAAGGCCCACCTCCCGAGTCAACGGACCGGATGCACCGGCATGTCCAAAACTGGACTTAAGGTAAATAATGTCCGCCACGCTTTTTCGCGAACATTGCCGTCACGTTTGCTTTGTGTCTGGTGCAGGAAGAAACGGTAAAAACCGGCTTTTGTCATGAAAGTGTCCAAGCAGCAAGTTTGGTTGCTGAGGAACAGGCGGAAGCTGTGGGATTGCCGTCGGCGGATGAGTGACAGCAGCAGTGACGTGTTGGAGACAGCGACAGAGATAGTGAGTTTTGAGAGTTGAGAGATTTTTGACATCTAGTGTGTTTGGAGTGTATAGTTAGTGTGTTATATAGTGTTTAGTGTAGTGTGTTTAGTGTGTAGTGGAGTCATTTCTTTGTGTTGTGAGTCAAAACAATGAGAAGACTGCTGAATGTGGAGCAGGCAGTGCAGCTCTTCATTGAGCTGATGAGCCTGAGGCATTGCCTGCATTTGAATGTAAATAGTTACATATAACTTTGTAAATTTCAAAAACTTATGCACAAATTTAGCAAACGACAATTTATATTTGCATTATAACTAATGCAATTGGTTCATTAAACATATTTGTGGTTTTCACAATAAAAAATCTAACTTTTTCCTACTCTGATTTTAAGTTATTTCGAAATTTTAGGTCCATAGTGTTAATATAGTATGTCAAAATGAAAAAATAACTGTACAGTCACACATGTGAGGTTGTGCTGAAAATAATGACATCAAGCAAGGCAAGGTAAATAGTTTTTAAGGTGAAATATAATGGTATAATCAAAAGTAGTCAAAAACAGCCAATTATATCCGTGACGTCCCACCTTCAAACACAACCTCATTTGGCCATCCATGAAAAAGCTACTTAACTTCCCACTTTTCTATAGGAATGCATGCTCCCTACGGGCATTGCACTAGTTGGAGACAATTAGCAATCAATATTCCATCAAAAGACAGGAAGAAGTTGGACTCTTATTTTCACTCGACACTAAGCCACACTACGGCGAGAGCATCAACTATTAGCCTGTCTATGCAGCCTCTAAATAGCTTTAAGTTTAGGCTTAGTTGCTACACTCAAGTTAGCCTAACATGACTTAGTCTTACTTTGAAGACCAGTCTGGAGTAAGAACATGTATAACCCTATCACAATTGGACTACGATGTAGACACTAACATTCATTAAGTAATTCTCCAGTCCATGAAATACCTTCCATGCATTAATCTGGCGATAGGGTTAGAAAATATGACACTAATGTAAAATCTCTGTAATCAAATTAATTGTTCACTTGGTGCACTGGTACCCTGGATGTCACACTCCTATTAGGAAAGAAAGATGCCATCAAAGTCTGAGTAGAACTTCACTAGATCTATTGATTTTAATCACGTTATTGTTCATTTTACCACATTGTCTCCTGCTGCTACACTGATGACACGCAATTCTACTTTTACAGTTCCAGTCTATCCTGTGAGGCACTTCATGCCTGAGTCTACTGCTGCATTTTAAAGTACCTGGAAATGAAAATTACAATCTAGAGGCCTTAAATGCTAATAAACTGTCATAAGTCTGTACTTCACAGGATTTAACAAGTACATTTTCTTATCACATGTAGGGAAAAAAAACCTTGATGACAGAGTGGCACTTCACAGGGTCACCCAGTGTGAGAACTCAGCTGTACTAATAGAGCCATTCTCCATCTAGACCTATTAATCAAACTCTAAGACCCTAAGAGCTCAGGATTGATTGCCTCAGTCTCAGAGCCTGTAGCTGAAGGAGCAAATTGTCCCAAACTGACCTTTTTTTGTGAACGTTTTCTTCTATGAGATAAGAAAAGAGAGCAGGGGCAAAAGAGTAAGCTTTAACTTCATGAAGATGATGACATTGCTTTTAGCAGCATTTGAAGACACAAAACATACATGTGGAAAAGGTTCACACTTTCTCATCAACTCAATAAAAAGCACCAAACCTATCAAATAAACACCTGACTGAAATCGACCACTTGGGATTTCAAAACATTGTAATTCATTTTCTGCTAGCATGGCATTTGAGATTTGCAGATTTCCAATTCTTTCAAACCCTTTATTGTGTGAATTAGCAGGAAAGAATAATGTTTTGTGAATGTGTGTGTGGGATACAGTCACCATGATGCGTGTAGAGAGGAAAGAACAGTTAATTTCAGGGTGGAGTACAGATCCAGGCACCTCAGCGCGCACACACACACACACACACAAACACACACACACACACACACACACACACACACACACACACACACACACACACACACACACACACACACACACACACACACACACACACACACACACACACACACACACACACACACACACACACACACACACACACACACACACACACACACACACACACACACACACACACACACACACACACACACACACACACACACACACACACACACACACACACACACACACACACACACACACACAGCCTCATCCCATTAAGGCCAGTCAGTATGCAGTGCAGTGGGAGTGATTTGCAAGGGCTTTATCAGTCTGAATGTTAATAGAAGAGCTATGGGACATACTGGCTGCAGCAGATAACGACTGGGTAGCTAGTGTCTGTGTATGTTTGTGTGCAAAAGTAAGAGAGGAAGAAAGCAGGGGAGGCAGTAAGTTGTATAGCGATGCTATGCAACTTAATATTGTAAGAAAACTATTTGATGTTTTCATCAATTTATTTTATGTGTAAGGTGTAATATTTAGGGGGCAGAAATGGAATATAATATTTATAACTGTTTTAATTCATGTACAATCATCTGAATTTAAGAACTGTGTTTTCGTAACCTTGAATTCGCTTCCTCTCTTTTTGAGAAGGCTTTTTTGCATTTTTCATGGCCACTGTGGTGGAGGGTAAGACAAGGGGTCAGTTTGTTGCTGTCTGCAACCTCACCGCTCGATGCCATCAGTGATCAATGATAAATACAATTTTATGGTACTTCTTTTTCACTTCCTGCTCCTTTACACTTCCACTCCACTATATTGTGAAGGCAAATAATGTGATTTTTTACCACTACATTGTCCATTTTTATTTTCTGTGTAACTAGTTACTTTGCTGTTTGCAGACTGCATCAGAGTCAAAGAAGGGCATTTCTAAATCAATTTATTTTTAACAGCAATCACATTAAAAAGAAGACTGATTCTGATGATGAGAAAAAGCTGAATGTCCGATCTGTTAATCAAAAAGCTGATAATCTTTTGATCCATAGTTTACACTAGGGCTGCACGATATTGGAAAAAAATGACATTGTGATTTTTTTTAACTCTGTGATATATATTGCGATATGAAAAAATACAGTAATTTTCATCAGATGACCTGAATAGCACTTAATTTTATGCTGCACTGCTGCTATCTTGTGGACAATCAACCTGCACTGATCTTACCTCCTTTTGTCAATGTTATGAGTATGGCTTCTGTCTGTGTTTTAGAGAGATTCTTATTATTATCTTTTATTGTTTGCTTTGATTGTGCTGGGACCTGAGTACATGTTTCGTTCCATCATGTGCAAACATGAATTGAATGACAATAAACAAACCTTTGAACCTTTTGAGCTCTCCATCTTAAAATGGAACATTCTAGCTTCATAATTACATTAAGTAACTAACAATGAGTGATAAACAGGTTATTCAACAACTGAAATCAGTTTTTTGTTTTGGACGACAGTCAGATCTGGCTTTGCATTCGTTGTACTGAGCTGTGTGGCAGAGTCCTGCACGGGGTCGGGTACCTGCGGGTGACCCGCACAATTTGGATGAAACAGGTGAAAAATAATGTACTGTGTCCGACACGGGTGCGGATCGGGTCGGACGCCTGGAGAGCGCAATTCAGGTTTTGCGATTATTATTATTATTAGCGACACATCTACAAAAATATACCTGCATTTCAAAATGATAAGCATTTATATTTCACATGAGCCAATTCATGCGTGCTTGCACCCTCCCAGAACTCCCATTCCCCACACTGGCTTACTTTTCATTTCACTTCATTTCACTTTTCCCTGTCTGGCTTAATAATAGCATTATTCATCATTATTCAGTTATACGAAGGCAACTGACATTGCTGAAAAAACATTTCTGAGGCTTGTCCAAAGTAAAACAAATCTATACAGCTTTTAATTAACTAAAATTGGCTGTTTAAACAATTAAACACTTCTTCACCAACTGTTGTATGTTTGATTATTTTAGTACTGTCCACAACTCTATGATCAATGAAAGACATAAGAAAACCCAAGAATTAAATCAGGAATGTTTTCTCTAATATGGCTCATTCAATCTAATATTTCACCAGCAGAGACATCTCTAGTATTGCAGATATGTAGCTTTTTGTAATTCCTTTACTTGAATTATCAAAGCAAGATTCATGGACAAATGGCCTCCGTTGATCTAGCTGTGGTGCCACCAGAGTTTGTGGCAGATCAATTAGATGAATCAATCAGATCTTAGCAGCATTTTCCACTGAGTTAGTGGCAATCAATGGGTTTGTACACAGAGAGAGCGAGGGGGAGGATCCGGGGCCAACTTCTGATCCTGTTTGAGATACTGTACCCCTGATTTATCAGACCTCATAAGTGGCCAAGTTCAGGCTGTTTCCAGTGTCTCTTAAAGATGGATCAACTGCACATCAAGACGAGATTTCCCACTGATCATCCTGATGAATAATTCTATAAACATTTCTTTTGAACTTCTTTCATGACTAATTCAGAGTGCTTCCGCAAACATACATGTTGCTTTATCTCAGTTTGTTACCAGTCTTTCATGGACTGGCTTATTGGTGCATGAATTTCTCTGAATATAGATTCCCACATCAGCATTCTGTTCAACATCTCTTGATCCCAACATATTGAAGGTCCCATATTATGAAAAACAAGTTTTCTCTGGTCTCTACATATATAAACTGGTCCTCCCTGAGCCTTCCAACCCCCAGAATGAGGAAAGCAAATGAGTCCTGCATCGTCTCTGCAGCCAAACCACTGTTAAAACGGGGCTCCTACAGGCTCCTGTCGTTATGTAACGACAGAAGAGATTTTCATAGGCCGGCGTCCTGTGTGCAAAAACACTCCACCCTCTCCCGGGAGATATCTGAGAGGGGGGCGTTCATCCCCGAGGTGAAGTTCGGTGTGTCCAGCGGTAAGATAGCAGTGTTTTGCAATGTCGTCGCTCAGAGTTAGACACGCAAATTGCTCTGTTGTTGGGTGTATAAATCAGTGCCTATATTCTGTCCCAGCTACAGAGCAACAGAAGAGACAGTGGTTGCGTTTCATTTTTAAGGACAACGTGCCGGTTAAGTTTGTTTGTGTGTGCTAACCACTTCACATCAGACTGCTTCAGTAACGAGGGTCCGTACAAAGCTGGCTTTGCCTCGACACTCAGTACGTTTACATGCACAGCTTAGTCGGATTACAGCCATAGTTCGACTGTGCTACTCAATCAGACAACTGCAATTATCAAGGTATACATGGCGGTGAGAAAATCAGATTATTGGGCCGGAGCATGTCATACCCCGGTACGATAGGTGGCGCTGTATCCATTTCAACAAGTGGTAATAGAGCCACCTCCGGCTGACCTCTTTACGTCACCAGCAACAAACTCTGCCGAGAGCGAGACGAAGCTACATCTTTGTACATTTCGTATATGGTGTACATGATGATTACACAAACTAGATGCACAATGGCGCTTTTGCTTGCGGTTATTTCGGAGGAAAGACGCCGCCGCCACATCTGTCTAGTAATTCGGTATTCTTGAGTGTCATGTCAACGCACTGACTGACCCTCGTAAAAGGATCAGTCCCACCCATACCAGACCCAGCAACTGCACCCGAGCCACAGGTAAGTGCCGCCACGTTTTGATAGTATCTAAAGTTACCGAAGAACTATAAGTTACCTTTACCGTTAGCAGGGGCCAGCATTAGCTACATGGTAGTAACTGTAACAACACATATGAGCTAAGTAACATATTCAGACACGCTAACCATTCTGAAACGTCCTGCAGCAGCTGCAGAGTCTGTATTTCTTCAGCAGCTTCTCCTTCTGGGACCGATTCTGGGTCAAACTGGTATGGTTGAACGACAGCATCTCGGCGAGCCATAGTGGTACATCCACCGTAAACATTAGCGCATGCTACCGCTAGCGTAAGCGGCATCCTGTCCCTGAGAGGGGCGTGTAGCAGGCATGCGATGTCACCTGTTTGTTTGGGGACTACCATTTAGAAATCCTGAATTTGACATCATAGTCATCACCATTTTGTGTTTTTTAGCCACAAGTGACCGTGTTTGGATGATAGGGTGGAGCTGGGGAGGATGTCCTAACTGAGGCCGGATTGAGAACCCAAGGATGCGCCATGCATATAGAACAACATCATGTTGTATTGAAGAAAACTTTGAATTAGAGACTAGCCCCTTTGAGTTAGAAAATGTGCCACATTTGCAGCCAGATAAAGGCTGCAATCTGCCGTTTTGTCTATGTGAAAGGGAAGTGTAATATTCCTTCTTTTCAAAAAAGCTGCCACTGGGGTAGGCGTAAACATGTGACGTGATGTGAAGCATGAAGTTGGACGTAAACAGTAATGTACAACATATGCGTCGGAAGAATATTTAGCCCCGTGATACCAGTGTCAGTCATAATTGCTACGCAGCTGCCCGCTCAAGGCCGGCGAGATGCAGCATAATCATGAATGGACACTGCCTCGTCATGGGGGCTTCCCCCCTGCCCTGGTATGAAATGTGGCGACACTTGATAGATTTACTTAATTATAGACCCGTGTCCCATATTCTCGCCTCCTCAGTCAAATATGCCGATGTTAAACCCCTGCTATTAAAGGAAGTGTGCGATGAAGCGCCTCGCCCCCTCCATTAGCTGCCTCAAGCACCAGACAGCTAACAGAAAGCATTTGTCTTCAAAATAAGAGCTTTACATTGCACCCCATTGGAGTTTAGAGCTTTTAATTTGAAAGTAGTGACCGTTAGTAGCTTGCCGCTACACAACAAGCAGACTGTCTAAATTTGTGGACCTAGCCGCAAAAAGGACAGCCAAATTGGTGGGTTGCTACCCAGTATAAAAATGGCTACTGAGACCATAAAAGCATTAAGAAAATGTTTCCTGAGATAATAAAACATGTAAGAAGCAGACTCATTTAAAAAACGTTATAAAAACTTTAACTTTAAAAAACTTTCACTTGAAGACTCCCCTGCTGGCCAATAGAAAGAATGCAGTTTGAAGGCACCCACACATCTGCTTTACTTTTCAGACCCAGAAGCTCCATCCATATTTTATGTAGTTTGTGTGGAAACTGAACCAGAAATGGCAGCATAACCGTACTTTCAATTTACGACGTAAACTTGTTAAATTACTCTTAAAGAGCCAACAGCCAGGTACATTGAAACTCCTGCAAAATGTTCATCTTTAATAATAAATTAAAATCATGTGGACACTTTGATAAAAAATACTCTTTACTTTACCTTGGGACTAATATTAATTTTCCAGACAGACGCAAACTCTAATAAAGAGTAATTGATCAAAGAAGGTTTATTTGATGTAGAAGCAGCAACACGTTTGAAACTGTGGCCTTAATTCTTGTGGCCCCTTTTGGGCTTTTCAGGTAGCTGCAGGGTAGAGTGATAAAAAAATAACTGCAAAGAGGGAAAGAGAACAAGGCCATGGAGTTGAGAGTGGACCAACAACACGATGTCCCGAAACAGAAGAAGATACTGGGTCACTCAAGGCAAGATGGATGGACTGAGGAAGGACGGAGAGGGAGTGCAGGGACATGAAATAAAAGTTTTTTTTAAATGAAAGAGAGGAAAGAGAGTGAGCAAAAGAGGGGAGAAATAGGGATGAAGGAGAGATGATAATTGGACCTCATTTGCAACTGTGTGTGTGTGTGTGTGTGTATGTGTGTGTGTGTGTGCGAGTCAGTGAGGTTTTTTTTTTGTTTTTTTTTTTTTACAGATTTATCCTGCTTCAATCTGGGTCAAGGTTATGCAGGCAGTCTCACAGCTCCTAAATACACTGCTTCAAAAGTACTTCACTGGTGTTTCTGCTCAACTACTCATTCACCTCTTTCTATGTAGAACCTGCACCCAAGCAAATAAAGCATATTTAAATAGTGGGAGACTTTGAAAACACCTTACGATCCTACAGATATTCAACCTACAATTCACATATATTCAACATTTTGTTTCTGAACTGTGTGTTCTTTATCTGTGCCATCGTGTATTATTGTTTACAAATCTTTCTGTTTTTATTCATTTTGATTATAGGAGGTTACACTGTTACTTGGGAGGTGTAAGCTACAGCCAAAGCAGGGAAGTGGTAGATAATGTAACAACAATTGAAAGCAAAAAAATAACTGAAATACAGACAAGAACACAGCTTATTTTTCAAAGAAACTAAAGAAGTGTTATGAATGGAAATTCTGTCTGTGATAAATGTAGAACTAGGTTTGGATATTATTTAAATTTGGCAGATTGTACTTATGATTATGGGAGGCAATCTCTAGGCACCTCAGTATTTATTTTATTAATTCAAAGGACTACGAAGTGGTTTCAAAATGATTATCAAGGTATCACCTCAAATCGCAAGGTAGCCACTTTCTGAGGAGCAGTAGGCAGCCAATGCACAATGCCCGGTGTATCAAATCCAGTCAGTTTCTTTGGTCAAGGGCACTGACGGGAAAATAAAAGTAGTATATATGTTTTGATGGGTGGGGAAATGGGATGACCTGGATAAATCCACACAAGCATGGCGAGAACATGACAACTCCACACAGAAAGTGCTGGCCTCAGAGGGGATTTGAACCCATGACCTTCTTGCTGTGAGGCAACAGTGCTGACTGATAAGAAAAGATTTTTAGCATTTGGCTCCAGCAAGACAGCCTGCCAAAATATTTTTAATATTTTAAGTTAAAATATAGAAAAATATGAACATTTTGTCTACTTCCTTGTATTCACTTCATTTCACGCTGGACTAATGAGTATCAGCTGATTCTGGAGCAGTGACAGTACCACCTTGGACACTAAAAACAGTACAGTCTGATTACCAACCTTGATCATGTTTGACTTCCCTAATTGCCATTTTACTGTATGACTGCTCTCTTTCATGAAGCTTGTAAGCGATTGTTCCAGTCCACTGTACTGTAAACACCATAGACGTGCACTGATGCATGCGTAACTGCCAATTTGGACGAAAGTGCAGCGTGGCTAAATATTGCTCCTCCAAAGGTGTTTCCAGAAATCGGATCATGGAATCGAAAAACATGCATTTACACAAATGACTGGTTCTCCTAGAAAGCCTACCTAATGCTTCCTTGGTTGCTCTTCTGTCACATCAGAGGAGAAAACTTTCAACAAGAAACAGGAGTTTGAGTTCTCGACTTTGGCACATCGAATACTATGTGTCATTGTGCAACGTGTGCATGGTAATATGAGTGTGTGCAGGGATGCTGGCAGTAAGTGTGTGTGTGCTTCCAAGCTATCATAGCTCAGTCATGCAGGTAAAGTCATCATCACTGGCAATCTGCTCAGGCCTCTAGGGGATCATGCATGCGCACACCCACACCCACCCACACACACACCCACACCGACACCCACACACACACACACACACACTCTCTCCCTGGGGTGTTTCTAACTCCATAGAGGAGGATACGGGGGGGCAGAGTCCATTCACCCATTCAGACAGAAAGAAAATTAATTTGTCTCAGCACGTTTATCGTCAGGACAACCTGGTTTTTAATTAACGGCTGACAAACAGCAGTGTCGAGTCCCTCTCTGGGGAGAGAGAGACAGAAAGAAAATGGAGGACAAATAAAAAGTTCCCCTCATCATCTATGATTGACGGAGGAACAGACCTACAAACGATCTTCATGCTTTCAGCGTTCTTCGAGACAGATAGTGATAACATTACAGGTGAGAGTGTGAAATAGCTGAACTGTAATGTGATAGGCTGTAAGTAAGTAGAGTAATTTTTGTGTTGTTTTTGCACATGTTTAATATTTAACTTATAGTTTGGTTCAAGTAAAGATTGCCATCATGGTTAAAATGTCGCAGCATTGGCTGTGGGATGACCTCGGATAATCCCAAAACTGAGAGATCCTGGTATTCTTTTAAATCTTTTATTTGACGATTTACCGACAAAATTACTGATTGACATTTATGTACGTAAAAAAAAAATATCTAAAAGGAATGATGAAATCATTAGTTTGCAGTTTGCAGTTGCACAGCTACTCAATTCAGGCAAACTTCTGAATGTACCTCTGAACATTTTTGGGTAGCAGATTCTCAAATAATGAGGATTAAAACTGTAACAAATAATGTAACAAGACAAAAAAGAAACAAATTAAAGAGGGCTGTGACAGGATTTCACCACATGAACACAGATTTAATGTATTCAGAGCAATATTTCTACACCACAGTTTTTGGATTTTAGTGGCAAATGTTTGTCTCCCACTTTTTTTTTTTTACATTTTAAAAACGATGCCTGATCTGTTTCTTCTATCTTTTGTGTTTTATTTTTATTCTTTAAGAAGTGTCATATACATTAAGCTTTTATTTTTTAGTATTATTAGAAAAAACATTCCATTTTGTGTTCCTTAATTTGAGGGAATGTCAGCTGGCTAACAGTGGGAACACATTGGTCTGTACCATAGATCTTAATAGAATCTAGTAAGGATCATGTGTGATTGCAAAGGACAAAAAAGCAGGAAAATATACGGCTCCACTATGTCTCTCTTTACATTTATTTGTTGGCTTCAGCTAAGAAAGAAATAGTTCGCCCCACACGTCCAAAATTCTTAGAACACAGTTTCCCCTGGATTTTTTTGTAGCAGCGGTACTTCGACTCGGTCACCTAGCAACAGTAGGGGGGTCAGAGGAAAAATAACCCTTTAAATGGTGACTACTGGTGAGATTTTTGAGAAAAACTCAGAAGTTGACATTGCTGCTTGAAAATATCTTAACCTCTTGAGCATTAGAAAACT
>OZ023172.1:11436754-11450754 GCA_963678695.2 Diplodus puntazzo
CCGTGAAGTGGGGCAGGGCTGTGTGGCTCTATTCCAGGCCAAGGTTATGGCAGTCGCCAATTATCCACCGCCTACAACAAAAAAAGAGCTCCAGCGGTTTTTGGGCCTAGTTGGATATTACAGGAGCTTTTATAGAAACTTCTCCACTGTTGTCTATCCTCTGACCAAGCTGCTAAAGACCAAAGCAAAATTTGTGTGGTCTCCTGAATGTAGGCAAGCCTTTGAAAATGTGAAATGTCTACTGTGCTCTTCCCCTGTTTTGGCAGCTCCACGTTTGGTCGGGCATTTTTGCTCCAGGTGGATGCCAGCCAGGTGGGGTCTTGCTGCAGAAGGATGACGCGGGGGTGGTGAGACCAGTTAGCTTCTTTTCAAAAAAGTTTAATGGCTATCAGGCCAATTATTCTGTTTTAGAGAAGGAGGCACTGGCACTCGTCTGGGCTTTGCAGCATTTTAAGGTTTATGTGGGAGGAACGCCTCTTGTGATCTTTATGGATCACAACCCCCTGACATTCTTACAGTCTCTGCGATGCCCGAATCAGAGGCTTATGAGATGATCTTTGTTTCTGCAGGCCTATGACCTTGAGATCCGTCATATTAAAAGGAACAGACAATGTCATGGCAGATGCGTTGTAACGTGCTCCTTTGACTTAAATCTCGTTTTTTCCCCCCTTTTTTCTTCATTTGTCTTAATAACTGGGAGTGATTTAAACTGTTTGTTTTGTGGATCATAGAATGCCGGTGGTTCCCTTTGGGCACACTGACTTTTTGGAGGGGGAAGTGTGACGGCCCCTGTATGTCTGTGTGTGCAAGGACTAACTGTGTTGTCTCTGAGGTGGGAGCTGGTTGCAGTGGTGACAAGGAGGACCTGATTGCGGTTATTGGGAGCACCTGGGCTTGTGCTCCACAGGATATAAAAGGCCCAGCTTCTTGCCAGCCTCTCCCAGACCCTGATCACGTTTGCACCTTCTTGGTTTTGTTAATTTTTGTTTACTTTACTGCACAACACCGATCATACCACCATATTCATGCAACCACATGAACACTACTGATAATACTGATTTAAACACATCCCATTCTTTAGTCATTATTTTTGAGTTAAAATACAACATGGACTTGCCAGCTTTTTGTTGTCCTTTTCCCTTCATTTGTCATGGCCTAGAGCCAGGTTTGCGACAGTACAGACAGCATAGGGTGCTGCTGCTTATTCGGTGGAGACACAGCTTTGAACAACAGAGCAGCTAGTCTAAGAAAGATGTTCAACCTTTTTGTGCTGCTTGTGTTTTGCTCACTTCTATATATTTGCATTAAAAGTGTAGATGAATTATTTGATATGCCTTGGAAAATCCTTCAAAAATTGACTGCATTCCCTTCTCATGCCGAGAAAGTAAAAAGCTTACAGCACCCGGTATTCCCAGGCGGTCTCCCACCCAAGTACTAACCAGGCCCGACCCTGCTTGGCTTCCGAGATCAGGCGTGTTTGTTTTTTTTTTTGTCTTTTATTATGAAAATATATTGTTTTAAAAATATATTTTTTGTTACAGATATTTCAGACTTGCATTTATCATTTACAACACATCAACAACTTCAAATTTACATTCTGGATAAAAAAATTTAGTTACCAGTATGTCAGATTTCCAAAATCATTTCTCAAAACCTTCAAAAAAAAATGTACTTCATGAAAAGAGAAAAAAAAATTATATTTTGGCTGCCAAAAATTCCAGCTTTAACAAATTCATCATTAACATATCTAAACATTTTTAATCAGAGGAAAGAAAATAAATAAATAAAAATAAAAAATATTTTGATTACTGCTCTTTTAGACTTTTCAGTTCATTTTCATCATTATCACGAAAAAACAATTGTGAAAATTTATGATTGATCAAAGGTAATTTCAGTCTTCCATAAATTCCCCAACATAACAAGTTTTCAAAATTTTGTCCACCTTAATGCACACACATAGAGCTATTGTGTTTGCATTAAATCAAAATGACAAAATGAAACCAATAATCCCTTCAAATTCCAAACCTCCCTACCAGTTCCACACCAATTCTCCCCCTTTCTTACACACAAGCAGCCTATTATCTTTGGTGAAAAACGTAGTTAGTTTTACAGTGCCTTTCATCATTTTATACTTGATATGAGTTTGTATTATGTTTTTGAAAATTGTCCAAACAGATATTACTCTGTGCTCATAATGTGCTAGATTTCGTCTAGATTTTATTGCCCATCTAGCATCTTTATAAAGTTTAATACATTTTGTATACATATGCAGTATATCTTCATTTTCCGAGCCACATACATCACAATCTCTGCTGACCTCCCTGTCCAGCTGATGCAGAATTGTATAAGTGAAAATCTTATGTCTTAGCTTGAAATCATGGTCTTCCGCTTCTATACTGTTGCCTTTTATTTTCCATTTTTCGCAGATCTTTTTTTCATACATTTTTGGAAAGACTTTGCGCCAGTAGGACAGGGAAGCCGGCTTCTGTGATGCTCTGATCAAAAAGAAACCATAAATTTGTTTACACACTGTTATATAGTGAATGGGTTATCACAGCTGTGTATGAGGAACCTTTATAAGTAGGAACCATGGTGTCTGAGTGTTGGTTCCGCCCGACTGTTTTATTGTGCGTACCGACCTGCACAGGTGAATAAAAAGAGAACAAACAGTATCCAAAGTTTGTGTGCTATAGATCCTTTAAAGACAACACTCAGGTCACTACACTGGCGACGAGGATTAAAAAAGAAAGTGAAGTTCAAGCCGAAAAGTTTAGCCGAAGAGGTACCGTTGTGGATCGAAGAAGATTTTGGCGTGCAGCTGGAGTTATGGCTACTGTTGGCTCGCTCAGTGAGTTCGAGGAGGATGGTGACTGGGTGGAGTATATTGAGAGACTGCAGCACTTTTTCCTGGCTAACGATATTGACGATGAGGGGAAACAGCGGCTGATTGTCCTCAGTGTGTGCGGGGCCAAGACGTACAAGCTGATCCGCAATCTGGCCACGCCGCGGAAACCGGGACATATCAACTTCAAAAGACTGGTAACGATGGTGCAAAATCACCACAACCCCAAGCCATCTGTAATTGTTCAGCGCTTCAAGTTCCACACTCATTCACGCAAGCTGGGAGTGACAGTGGCTGCGTTCGTGGAGGAATTGAGACAGTTATCTGAGCACTGTGAGTTTGGAGCGGTGTTGGAGGACATGCTGCGGGACAGGTTAGTCTGTGGGATTAATAACGACGGCATGCAGCGCCGGTTGTTGGGAGAAGCCACACTATCCTTCAAAAGGGCGCTGGAGATCGCTCAAGCTATGGAGACGGCAGCAAACAACACTAAAGACATTCAAAGTGCAAACGGAGGAGTGCAGCCAGGCGCCGTGCATCTTGTGTCCAAAGAGAAAAGAGACAAGCCATTAAAGTCTGTGGAGTGCTACCGTTGTGGGGGAGCTCACTTTGCAAATGACTGTGGATTTAAGGACTCATTCTGTCATAATTGTCAGAAAAAGGGGCACATTGCTAAAAAGTGCCGGGGAACTAAAAATAAACAGAAAAAGGAATGGGGAAAAGTAAAGCTTAAGATGAGCACACATCACATGCAGAGTGAAGAGCCTGAGGAGCAGTGTTCATTAAACATGTTCAATGTCATCGGCCAGCCCCGGGCTGAGCCCATCTATACAGCGCTGAAGGTAAATGGAAATGAATTGAAAATGGAAGTGGACACTGGAGCCTCAGTTTCAGTGATAAGCCAAGACACTTTCCACCAGTTATGGAGCTCAGAAAGTGCGCCTGCACTTAAAGAGCCTAAAATAAAACTGAGAACATATACGGGAGAGTGCATTCCACTTGCGGGTGCTATAGATGTGGACATTGACTATCATGGACAGAAGACTACAGCGACACTGCTGGTGGTCGAGGGGGAGGGGCCTAGTTTGTTGGGTCGTGATCTCCTACAGAAAATTCACCTGAATTGGGAGAAAATCTGGGGGGAAATTAAAAACATCACAGTAGTAAAAGACATTCTTGCTAAATATGCAGATGTGTTTAAAGATGAGCTTGGCACCCTCCATGGCACATTCGTGAAATTGTTTGTGAACCCCAAAGCACAGCCCCATTTTTTTAAACCACGCACAGTGCCATATGCTATGAGAGCTAAGGTGGAGGCGGAGTTAGAGAGGCTGCAGCAGGCAGGGGTGATTCAGCCTGTTGAGTTCTCTGACTGGGCAGCCCCAATAGTGCCAGTGGTAAAGGAAGATGGAGGAGTACGCATATGTGGGGACTATAAATTGACAATTAATCAGGCCTCACAGCTGGACACCTATCCCCTGCCTCGAGTGGAGGACTTGTTTACCATGCTAGCAGGTGGAAAAAGGTTCACAAAGCTGGATATGAGTCATGCGTACCAGCAGCTGCTGCTGGATGAAGAATCTAAACAATATGTAACTGTTAAGACACATAAGGGGCTATTCAAGTATAACCGCTTCGTGTTTGGTGTCGCATCTAGTCCAGCTATTTTCCAGCGCACCATGGATAATCTGAATGATAGTCTGAAGCGCCGTAAGTGCGTGTTTCAAGCTCCAAGTGTCACATACCTGGGTCACCGGATTTCGGCCCCAAATCCAAAGAACATAGCAGAGCTCAGGTCGTTCCTGGGCTTAGTGAACTACTACGGGAAGTTCTTACCGGACCTCTCAGCGGTTCTCGCCCCACTCTACCAGCTCCTGCATAAAGACAGTTCATGGAAGTGGCAGCAAGCTCAGGAGGAAGCTTTCCAGCATGTTAAGACACTGGTACACTCAGAAAGACTGCTGGTGCATTTTGACCCCAACAAGGATGTTATCCTGTCATGTGACGCCTCCCCTTATGGTGTGGGGGCGGTGCTTTCACATCGTATGGAGGATGGGAGTGAAAGGCCTATCAGCTATGTGTCACGTACTCTCACTGCAGCAGAAAAAGGGTATTCCCAGTTAGAGAAAGAAAGGACTAGCTGTGGTTTTTGCGGTGAAACGTTTCCATCAATACCTGTTTGGTCGCCCTTTTTCCATCTTTACAGACCATAAGCCCCTAATGGGTCTGTTTAGTGAGTCAAAAGTTATTCCTCCCCTTGCTTCAGCAAGAATACAGCGCTGGGCATTAACTCTGTCAGCATATCAGTATCGCATAGAGTATAAGGCCGGTAGTGAAAATGCAAATGCTGACGCTTTCAGCCGCCTGCCTCTCCCTGACACACCAAGCCAGACTGGCCTGCCCCCAGAGACTGTTTTTCTATTGGACAGACTGTCAAAGACTCCCGTGACAGCAAAACAGATCAAAACATGGACAGAGAGAGACCCAGTGTTATCTCAGGTTAAGAGATGGGTGATGCAGGGATGGCCTGTAACGGTAGACCAGGAGGGATGCAAGCCTTATGTTAAGCGCAAACTGGAGTTGAGTGTGCTGGATGGCTGTGTCCTCTGGGGATCCAGAGTGATTGTTCCTCCTTCAGGGCGGGCCCAGGTGATGGAGGAGCTACATGTGGCCCACCCTGGGGTATCCAGAATGAAGAGCCTTGCCAGGTCATTTGTGTGGTGGCCTGGGATGGACCGGGCTTTGGAAGACCAGGTAAAGGCCTGTTCACAATGTCAAAGTAATCAAAAGATGCCTGCACCAGCACTACTCCATCATGGCAGTGGCCAGGCCGTGATGGTGGACGCGCATTCTAAGGGGCTGGAGGCCCATATCATGTCAAATATTACTGCCCCAGTTACTACAGAGACACTCAGGGGCATATTTGCTATACATGGACTGCCCGACATGATTGTGACAGATAATGGGCCAACTTTCATCAGTGAGGTCTTCAAAGAGTTTAATGAGAGAAACGGGATCCACCATGTCTGCACGGCCCCCTATCACCCCGCCTCCAATGGCTTAGCAGAAAGAGCTGTTGAAACTTTAAAAGATGGACTGCGAAAAATGTCCGGACACTCTCTAGAAACCAAGCTTTCCCGTTTCCTGTTCCAGTACCGGATTACACCTCACACAGCTACCGGTGTACCCCTAGCGGAGATGTTACTGGGAAGGAGGCCGAAATCTCATCTGGATCTCCGCTACCCAGATATCAGGGCGAGAGTTGTCCAGTCACAAGAGGAGCAGAAAGCTAGACGGGACCAACATGCTACAGAGAGATTTTTTTACTCAGGGGACAGTGTGTACGTTAAAATGTTTGCCACAGGTTCCCCCTGGTTGCCCGGAGTCATTCACCACCAGACGGGTCCAGTGTCTTTTGTGGTGGACTTGTCCGATGGCAGGCAGGTTCGCAGGCACCAGGATCACCCGCGGGTCCGCCATGATGCAGGAGGGATGGGGCAGTGCGTTTCACACAAGGACAGTGTGAGCAGCTCTGAAGACTTTGTTATGGTGCCGGTGGCACCCGAGAAACCTGAGGTGGCACATGAGGAAAGGCCAGAGCCTACAAAGGTGACACCTGATGGACTGTCTGTGCAGGCTGTTCCACCTGCCCCTGCTCCCAGGTCTGAAAACACTACTCCAGGACTAAGGAGATCAAAGATGCAACACGAGCCTCCAGATAGACTGACATATTGACTGGTTAAAAAAAAAAAAAAAGTTTATATTTGCTACTAAAATGGATGTTTGTTGTCAAAATACAGTTAAATGATGGTATGAAAATACTTTTAATATGGGTTAACCACTGAGGTAACGAGTATGTATTCTATTGTGCCCTAATGTGTTTACACTTAAAGGGGGAGAAGTGTTATATAGTGAATGGGTTATCACAGCTGTGTATGAGGAACCTTTATAAGTAGGAACCATGGTGTCCGAGTGTTGGTTCCGCCCGACTGTTTTATTGTGCGTACCGACCTGCACAGATGAATAAAAAGAGAACAAACAGTATCGAAAGTTTGTGTGCTATAGATCCTTTAAAGACAACACTCAGGTCACTACACACACTATCGCGTAAAAGTTTTTTAGTTCTCCTCTATGAAGATATTTTAAGTCAGGAAACTTGCGTCTTTTATTTGATTTGATATCTGACATGATTAATGATCTCCACGTGTGTGGGATGCTTTGTTGAATGACCTGATAGTAGTTTGACACTGTTGTGTATTTTGCATCCTCATCTATCTCTATCACGCTATCATATATTACATGAGTTGGTAGGAAACCTGGCTTTATTTCATACATTATATCTTTTACTTGTACTAATTTTGCTTTCAGCATGTTCCCATTATATAATAACTTATCTTCCTTTTTAATATATTTGTTCAAGTAGATTGGTAGCTCTTTCACTGTGCTCACAGTATGAGCGGCATATTGTATATGCTCTAAAAATTCCGCTTGAGCAGACAGGATCTCCCTATAAAAAAGCGGGATCCCTGCCATCATCGGTTTTCTCAGTTTCGTTAATAGAACATGTTCTCCAATATTCATTACTTTTTTTAAAAAATACCCCATTAAACACTTCCACCCATGGTCTGTGTCATCATATAAATATTTTTTGACATGTTTTATTCTAAATGCTTTCTTTTTGCTTTTTACATCAATTATTTGCAAGCCCCCTTCCTTATATTTATTTATAAATAATTTATAAGTTTTTCTCGCTATATTCCCTACTGTTGTCCCCCAAATAAATTGGGTCATTATTTCATATAGACGATTTAATACCCACAAGGGTAAGTCAACTACTGCCAGAGCATAATTCATTTTGGACAGTATTAAATTATTCAAGACCACCACCTTCCCATTAAGTTTTAGATCCCTCCTCCTCCACCAATTAAGCGTTACCTCTATTTTTTTCAATATGCCTGTCCACGTTTCATCTCTTGCTGCTGAACTATTTGTACCTATGTATGTACTTAAAATTTTTACATGTTTTGTCTGAATTTTCGATGACAATTCATCCTGAGGAGGCCCATCCATATTGATAAATACAATTTCAGATTTTTGCACATTGATTTGGGAACCTGATGCTTTACCATACCTATTGATTATGTCTATAGCTCTATTCATACTCTCCATGTCAATTACTAGCAAGGTTGTATCATCCGCAAATTGCTGGATTAAACATACCCCTCCCCCAGGTAACTCAATTCCTTTTACATGTTTATCATTTTTTAGCAGTACACTCAAAGGCTCAACCACAATTGAATACATAATTGATGACATCAGACACCCTTGCCTGACTGACCTTTCTAAATTGAATTCATCAGTAATTATTCCATTCACTTTTACTTTCCCTGTTGCATTACTTTACAATAATTTTAGCCATTTCATTATTTGTTCTCCAAAGCCCAAACTTTCTAGAACACTGAACATAAATTTGTGTTCTACTCTGTCGAAGGCTTTGTTGAAATCCAGAGATACTAAAATTCCTTTTTGTTTTGTTTTTTTCAAATATTCTACTGTGTCCCTAATCGTGCTTACTATGTCTGATGCTTCTCTGCCTGGTATACTATATGCTTGTGTCGGTGCTATTATTGTATGTATGACTTGTTTCATTCTATTTGCGAAAATTTTCATCAGTACTTTGTAGTCAGTATTTAGAAGTGTAATTGGTCTATAATTGGCTAAATCAGTTCTATCTCCCTTTATGAAAATCAAAGTGATTACTCCCGATGTCATGTATTTAGACACGGTCTCACTACGAGCCATTTCTTTATATACACACATTAATAGCGGCTTCAGCACATTTGCAAAAACCTTGTAAAAATTGGCCGTCAGCCCATCACTGCCCGGACTTTTGTTAGAGACTAGCTGTTTTATTGCTATTTCTACTTCTTCCTCCCTTAATTCTTGATCACATAATATTTGATCACTTTCTGATAATTTAGTCGTCATATTCGAGAGGATCTCACCTATTGAATCTTCATCTGAACCTTCTGATTCAAAAAGGCTCCCATAAAACTTGTATACTCTTTCAACAATTTCAACCAGGTTTGATGTTGTGTTTCCCTGTCCATCTTCCAACTCCTCAATATAACACTGTTCTTGTTTTCTTCTTTCAAGGTTTAAAAAGAAAAGCCATACTCTTTTCTCCTTCCACTGCATATTTCGCTCTGCTTCGTGTAATTGCCCCTTAACATTTTGTTTTTTCCATATTTTTTAACTCTGAATATAGAGCCTCCAAACTGTCTTCATCAGTGCTGTCTTGCATGTCCAATTTTCTAATTTCAGATTTTATTTGTTTTTCCTTTTGATGTTCTTTGAAATGTAGCCTTTTAGTAAATTGAATACTTTTCTTTTTGATTCTTATTTTTAAATCTTCCCACCCTTCCATGACAGCATTTCTAAAAACAAGTTGTGAGCTCACGGTGTTAAGTTCGATATACATTTCACATAGTTTTCATTCTCCAAAAGTTTTGCATTCAGATGCCACAGTCCTCCTCCCTTCCCTCTTTTTAATTCCCCCATATTTACTAATAAAAAAGCATGATCACTCAGAAAAGTAAAATTGTAACGTGCATTATGAAAAATATGGATTAGCTGCTGTTTTACTAAACATAAATCTATTCTGCTTCTGCACAATGAATCTTTCAGTCTGCATTCTTGAGTAAGCTCTTGTAAGTGGATTTTCATTTCTCCATATGTCACACCAGTCCTTTTTTTTTGTGAACAACTTATTATTGCTTTTAAATGTAAACATGTTTAGCAGTCCGGAAACAGTACAGGTACACTGCAATCATGAGGGGGAAAAAAAAAGAGAAAAAGAAAAAAGAAAGTCTGGCGGGTTTTAGAAGCAAAAACAATTGAGGACCAAATCTTTTCCCAGTCCAGTGAGTCATCTCCGATGTAGTGCTTCAGTTCGTTAGACCATGCATGCAAAAGAGGAAGGGTCTTATAGGAGGCATCCCGGATAAGTGAATATACTCGAGAGACCAAACCTCTTTTTTGTCCTCTATTGTACAGAATGGAGTGCAAAGGGTGGATAGTAATAGGAGAGCTCCATGGCACTCCATATGCTTTCATGGATGATCGTAGTTGAAAGTACAGAAATAAAGATGTTCCAGGCAATTGATAAGACAGTCTCAAATCATTAAAGTCACGAAGCCCATTTTCGTTACATACATCAGCTAAGACATGGATGCCTCTAGAACTCCAGTCCGGGGATGAGAATGGGACCCCCCCAGTGAGTAGGGAGTAGTTGTTAAAGAGTGGACTATACAGGTGCCATTTACATGTACTTTTAGATTCCTTCTCAGCAATAACCCACGTTGATAAGAGGAAACTCATTATGGGACCAAGCCATAGCTTAGCTCGTTTCAAAGGGACAGCGGCGTAAATCAGATCCTCCAATCTGTGTGGGAATGCTAGGTTCTTTTCTATAGGTTTCCAACAGGGATCAGAATTGGGGTTAAGCCAATCTGTAAGTGGTCTCAATAAAAATGACCAAAAATAGTATTTAAAATTAGGTACGAAAAGACCGCACTGTGTTTTATGTCATTGAAGTGTAGTTAGATTCACGCGCGGCCGTTTCCCTCCCCATATGAATTTAGAGACCAAAGAATGGACTTTTTTCAAGTAATCAGATAGAGGTGCTAAAGGCAACATTGAAGAAAAGAAATTTATGCGTGGAAGAATATCCATTTTAACAATTGACACACGAGCTTGTAATGATTTTGGCAAGTGAGACCATCTATTAAGATCTGCCTCAATATTATTATATATGCTCTGAAAATTCTTATTGGCAGTGATAGACAATGAAGGAAAAATGTCCACCCCCAAGTATTTAAAATGTTTGACCACTGGGATGTACTGAGGTAGTGAGCTCAAGTTCAGTTGAGAGTTTAAGGGGAGAAGCGCAGATTTTGTCCGATTTATTTTATATCCAGATAGAGAGCTAAATTCGTCAATTCGATTCGATTGATAAAAGTTGGACCCAAATTAAAGCGCTGTAGAACCATCCACAGATATTCCCATTCAAACCTATCAAAGGCTTTTTCTGCGTCAAGGCTCAATACTGCACATGGAGAGGTAATATCTTTGGCAGCATAAATTACATGAAGCAGACGCCGTACATTGTCATAAGCAAGTTGTGACTTCACAAAACCCGTCTGGTCATTCTTAATTAGCATAGTTATATGGGGTTCTAGTCGGAAGGCCAGTATGCGGGCAAAATTTTTTATTTCTGCATTGAGGATAGACAATGGTCTATAATTCCCGCATTTGGAGGCGTCCTTATTGGGTTTGGGCAATACAGCTATCAAGGCGGTGTTCATATCATTGAAAAAGGCACCAACTTCAACAGCTTTATGAACCATGGCTAAGAAGTACCGTCCCAACTCCTCCCAAAAGGTGAGATAAAACTCTGGGGGAATCCCATCCCATCCCGGAGATTTGCCCGTTTTCATTCCAGCTATAGCACCCGTCAACTCGGTCAGCGTTATTGGTTCCCCAAGGCGTTCTGCATCTTCTTGCGTAAGCGTAGGAAGCTCTAAATCTTGCAAATAGGTTGCATATTTGTTTTCATCTAATAATATTTCAGATTTGTATAGCTCTGCATAAAAATTTTTGAAAGCAGTATTAATGTCTTTGGGAGCAGTCAGCACTTTTTGGTTTCAGCTGATGCAATGTTGGAGTATTTTTCACATTTTTGCAGACTAAGAGAAAGCAGCTGACTTGGCCTCGGGCCATTGAAATAATAATTCCTTCTGGTCCTATGGATTTGAAATTCAGCCCGTAATCTCAAAATGTTGTTCAATTTCATTCTGACTGCATCGATTTTCTTTTTGCTGTCCTCTGTGGCGCCATTCCCCTGTTGAGTTTGTTCGAGCCTTCGTAATTGATTTTCCAGTGAGTTAATTTTGCCTAGCCTTGTTCGATTAAGGTAGGAAGCAAACAAAATAGTTGTATTTCTCACAAAGCCTTTAATTGCGGCCCATAAGGCTCGAGGGTCCTTTACTGAGTTAGAATTCTCTGAAATAAATGTTTTAAAAGTATTTCTGAAATGGTCACAATAATCATTGTTTTTCAGTAATGTGTTGTTAAAGCGCCATCTTGTGGCCTTATTTGGAGTCTTGGCAAGTGTGAGCTATGATGTAATAACACAATGGTCAGATAGAGAGTTAGGATAAATCACAGCTGAATGAATTTCAGAGTATAAAATTGCAGAAGCCAACAAATGATCTATCCTTGAATAGGTTTTGTGTCTGTACGAATAAAAACTATATTGTCTTAAAGTAGGGTTTAAAGCTCTAAACAGGTCTGTAAGACTGAAATCGTCAACTAGACCTTTGAAAGCAGCTGTAGAAGGAGGAGTATGTTGAGATGGTGTACTAGATCTATCGAGTAAGGGATCAAGGACAGCGTTCATGTTAGTGCCAATAATAACTGAAATGTCCTGCAGGTCACATAAAGTTTTGCTGCCAAAAGTTTGTGCCAAAGAACTTTGGGCTAAAGTGATTAGTGGCATATATACATAGAAATGCAACTTTCTGTCCATATATATATATTGTTAAGGATAGGCTGCGTCTCAACACCACCAGAGCCCCGCGGCTTTTAGAGCTAAAAGTAGCAGCAGCTGAAGTATAGGAATAACGGTTTGACAAGCGTTGTTTATCAGAGTGTTTAAAATGTGACTCTTGAATGAAAGCCACGTCTATCTTATGTCTCCTCAGCCAATCAAGACACACTGAGCGTTTGATAGGGGCATTAAGACCATTAATATTCCAGCTAGCTATGTGTAGCATAGTCATTATTACAAAGGGGACTGGACAAACTTTGAGCTCCTGCATACATATTAGTCCGAAATGTGGAGATCCAAATATACAACCCCATGACGCCAGAGAAAAAAGGGGGAAAAAAATAGGGAAAAAACGAACTCGCAACTAACATAATGTAAAACAAGGTGGCAGTGGCCACACACACAACACCCACTATTTGGGCACTTGAGCTGAGAGAGCTGGCTATCACACCATCACAAAAGCCCATCCCCCGTACAATATTCTGAATGGGCAGTCAAATGTCATATATATAAAAAAAAAAAAAAAAGACAACTCCTCAATTCAAAATGAAAATTATCCATCAAAGATATAGATCTGAGATCGTCTACCAAGCAAAATATATGAAACACTACTACATAACTATAGTTGCTTATCTATATCAGAGCCTCTTGAGATTATACTCATATAAAGCAAATATTATAATGAACAAACAAAAACAGCATCCCTCACTTGGCAGGTAACATATCTGAGATATGTTATGGCTGAATGAGATAATACATTACTTAGAAATCCCGTGTTAGTGGATCAGTACACAAGACATCAGACTCCTACGTTAGTCCGCTGGCCGGGTCTGAGCACCAAGGAAGTCCTCAGCCTCTGCATGGGTCTCGAAAAGGTGCACTTCTGACCCGCGGGACAGCTTTAGTTTAGCCGGGTAAATCAGGAATGGAGTGAAACAGAGTTTCCTCGCTGTCTCCATCGCCTGGGAGAATGAGCGGCGCCGTTTAATGGTGTAGTTGCTGTAGTCCGCGATGAAGCGGACCTCTCTGCCATTGACCTCAATCCGAGAGCCTCTGGCTGCCCTCAAGATGCGGTCTGTGTAACGTAGCATCTTGCAGATCAGGGTGCGGGATCCGGTGTTACGCTCTGGTCCTATACGGTGAACCCGCATCACCTCCATCTTTCCACCGGCAAGAGTGGGAAACCATTTAGTGAGCGAGGATGAAACAAAGTCCGCTGCGTCGCCGTTCTCAACTTTTTCCGGCAGGTTGATAATGCGGACATTATCCCTGCGAGACCTGTCCTCTAGCTCCACGATGTTTGCTTCGAGTTTACAGCATGTCGTTTGGAGAGCCTGCTCGGATTTAGTCAGCTGAGTGGAGAGCCCCTTGTGATCGGTTTTTAGCTTCTTAATTTCAACTGAGTTCTTCGTTACCTCTGCTTTAATATTGTCCAGCCGTTCTTCAAACTTAGCAAACTGTTCCTCAATGAAGGTTTGCTGCTCTTTCATCGTGGTAGCTAGCATGGATGATACAGCTAGCTTAAAGGACTCAAGTTTCTTGTCGTCT
>OZ023172.1:11450854-11475854 GCA_963678695.2 Diplodus puntazzo
AATTATTAACAAATATAACAGAAGAATTAGATACAAATGACAACTATTTACAAAACTGGAATAACATAAAAATAAGAATTAAAAAAGTTTGCATTAATTACAGCAAACAAAAAAAATGGCTCGAGCAGCAAGAAGAGAACTTGTTAAAAAGTCTGTTAGCCACAGAAGTTCAACAAATGGAGGAAGAATCAGACAGAGTGAAAAGTATGAACAATATAAAGCAAAATTAAGGGAAATAGAAATCAAAAGATGCAAAGGAGCGGCTATACGATGCAAAGTTAAAAACATTACAGAAGGTGAAAGATGCACTGCTTTCTTTTTAGGATTGGAAAAAAAGAAACAAAAGAATGCAACCATTGAGTTTTTAACTAACGAAAATGGAGAAAAAATAACAGAGCAGGAAGGAATTTTAAACGCAGTGAAAAATTTCTATAAAAACCTGTTTCAAGAAGAAACATGCAATGAAACACAGTCAGCACTGTTGCTGGAAAGCATTGAAAAACAGATTTCTGAAGAAGATAGACAACTTTGTGAAAGAGAAATAAGTGTAGAAGAAGTTGAAAAAGCAATAGAGAACCTAAGTAAAGAAAAAAGCCCGGCGTGTGATGGTCTAGCGGCTGAATTTTTCATACATTTCAAACACCTAATAGCACCAATACTATACAAACTGTATAATAAGATGCAAGCTGACCAAAATACTCCGGACTCGTTTTCACAAGGAATAATCACGTTAATATACAAAAACAAAGGGGATAAAGGCAAAATAGAAAACTACAGACCAATCAGTTTATTAAATGTTGACTATAAAATACTGTCTAAAATAATTGCAAAACGATTCAAAGAAGTGGTAGGATCAATCATTGGAAGTTCTCAAGCATACGGTATACCAGGAAGAGACATCGCAGACACAATAGGGACAGTCAGAGACATGGTGGAAATAATGAGCACAAAGGGTGGCATTTTAATGGGCATAGATATGGAAAAAGCGTTCGATAGAGTAAATCATCAGTTTTTATGGAACACGCTAGGTAAGTTTGGGTTTGGAGAGAGTTTTGTAGGGTGGATAAAGTTATTGTATGAGAGAAGCACAAGCAGAGTCAAATGCAACGGGACAATAACAGGAGAGTTTCCAATTGAGAGATCAGTAAGACAAGGGTGTCCAATGTCCTTTATTCTGTACAGCATCGCGATAGAACCACTGGCCGTGCTAATACAGAAAAACACAGAAATCAGAGGCATTTGTACATCAGCAGGGCAAGAAATCAAAATAACACAATATGCAGACGATTTAAGTATAGTGGTGGCAGACAGTAACAGCGTCGACTGTGTTTTAAAATGCCTCGAAAGATACGAAGAGGCAGCAGGGGCAAAAGTAAACATAAGTAAATCTGATATCATGTTCTGTGGAGAACTGAGCATGGTAAAGAACAAGTGGAACTTCAGAAAAATCACTGGAGAGAAAAAAATATTAGGGGTGTACATAGGCAAAGATGGAGACAAAGCAAGAGATAAAACGTGGGTGGAAATCATACAAAAGGTGGAAACTCAATTAAATCTGTGGAAAATGAGAGGGCTAAATTTAAGAGGAAAGGTAGTGGTATCTAATGCTCTAATACTGTCAAAAATAAATCACGTTTTGGGTAACTGTGAGCTGCCAATATGGGCACTAAATAGGTTAAATAAAGCCATCTCCTCCTTTCTGTGGAGGGGAAAGGGAAATTTGATTGCTCACAGAGTGTTAATTGCTAAAAAGAGGGAGGGGGGACTAGGACTGATTGACATAAGTGCCAAAAGAGATGCACTAAGGCTCAAATTAATTAGCAGATTTTTGGATTCGACCCGGCAGTCACCCTGGAAGGACTCGCTGGCGGGCCACCTGGCTGAATACGGTGAGAGGAGCATTTACAATCTATGCATTTCCTCTCCCAGAAAGGACTACAGTGGCCTGCCGGGATTCTACCGGGAGGCTTTAGAGGCGTGGGGCAAAATGCTGCCCCACCTCAGGCCAGAGTGCAGTAAAAAAGGACATGTGATGCAGCTACCTTACCTCTCAAGCCCGGCTTTTGTGTGGAAGGGCGGATGTCTAGTGAGCAGGTGTATGACGGCGGCAGGACTAACGAAAGTGGGACACTGGCAAGTTCGACATTGTCAAAGTGTGCACGGAAATGAAAAACAAAAACATACACTATAGGAAAAAACAAGTGGTAGATCTGGGACACAAATTTAATCAAAGTTTGTCAACTGAGTGGAAGAGTCTACTCAGAGGTAAAAGTGACGAGGTGCAGGACGATGCCCTGAGTTTTCTTCTGTGCCTGAAAGGAAAAACAATCAAAGTAACATCTGTAAAAACCAAGGAGTGGTACACAAATCTGGTGTCAAAAATCTCAAAGAAACCAGCAGCTGAAAAACAGTGGCAGAAATCATTTCCCGCTAAAGTTATTCACACAATTTGGCAAAATGTCGAAATACCATTTACAACAGCAAACTCATTTCACCTAGACTTCAAGATCAGGCACAGGAGGATATTCACGGGCATCGTCCAGCATCAAATCGCCAAACACATGTACAGCAGAACGTGCTCTTTGTGCAATGAGAAGGAGGAAGATTTGGAGCACATCTTTCTGCATTGCAGAGAACACAGAGAATTGTGGGAGCAGGTAAGAAGATTGTTAAAACAACACTGCTATGTAAAAATAAAGACTGAAAAACAATGGCAGTGGATTAGATTGTTCGGACTAAATAGAAATAACGACGCATACAACAAGAACTTAATCAACACGGTCCTCACACATGCAAGACAAGCAGTATGGATCACCAGAAACAATGCACTATACGAAAAAAAGATCATCAGCAGCCAGAAGTTGTTTACACACAGCTTGAAAGCTCACTTAAGGACAATACATGGAGTGGAAAAAGAATGGGACAAAAGTGCTCTAAATCATAGACAGTCGTTATTTGAGGACCACAAAGAAGGAGAAAATCGCTCCCTGGAATTTACCTTCTAGGAAAAAAAAAAAAAAATGTAAGTGTAAATGTAAATAAATGAAATGTAAATGGAAAATCGAGGAAGATTTGTTTGTGTTGGTTGTCGCATTGTTGATTGTGATTTTATTTCATTTTGTTTGTTCTTTTTTCATTATTCTTTTCCTAGAGTATATTTTATTTGAGACAACCTTTAATTTGACGTTTCAGTAAATTGGTTTTGTTTTAGACACTGTACACAAGACGGATCTCCGTGATCTATGACACTGGGAATATGGGCTCTGTTTAGTATTTTGTTTTTTATTTGAGTGTATGATGCAGACATTGGTTTCTGTTGAATTGTTGGTTTCAAATACACTATTTCTTTGAGTAATGGTATTACTTGTCTTGTGAAAATTGTAAATAAGAGAAAAAGCATGAAGTGTAAACTGTATTTTTGATAATAAAAGACAAAAAAAAAAAAAACACGCCCGATCTCGTCCGATCTCGGAAGCCAGGCAGCGTCGGGCCTGGTTAGTACTTGGATGGATGGGATTCAACAGTTGTCTCCAAAAATGCACTGGACAGCGCCCGTGGTTTGATCCCAGGGAGAGTGGGAGACCACGGAAGCTACCAAGTAGATTTGAGGAGGGAATTTACCGCTGAGCAAAAGCAGTGCGCATGAACAATAAATAAAGAAACATTTCAAAGCTGCTCCTCCAGGAACCACTGAGAATCCTGCCTAGAATAACGACTTCCCAGCGCTATTGTTTTTTTAAACAAGACATGTATGTAAATGTTTCCTAATCTGTGGTGTAGTCAGTGCCGTTGCTAGCCATTTTGGTGACCTAAGCAAAATTCCTTCATGACGCCCCACACCAAGAATTTTTTTGTTTTGTTTTTGCCAGTTTAACTTTTTATTACCAAACATATAACTCAATACTAATAACACAATTAGCAGCATCACAATGTAACACCTAACAATAAACAATAAACAATAAAACGAAAAAGGAAAATCAACTTTGTAAACACAGTACACAGAACAGGTCACACAAGTCTCTACATTGTCAGCTGCTGATGGACTCTCAATGACAGGACTTGTGCTTTCAGAGGTGGTGGTTCCCTGCTGTGTATCTGTCCCTAAACTGCTGGTTGAGGGCGGTTGATCAGGGCTTGGTACTGTTGTGGAGTCTACAGACCTGCTGGACGGCAGGGGTTGATGTGTGCCTGAACTGTTTGTAGATGGTTGCTTATCATCTGCATCTTCCTCTTGGCCACCTGCTCCTCCTTGTACGTATCTCAGCATTGACCCTGCATTAATTTAGAAATTAGAAATTTAATTTAATAAAAAAAATCATAAACATTTAAAACAGAAAGCATGCAGCCAAGGAGCTCTCCCCCTTTATTATGTATTTATCAACTATTTGATAAATCTAATCAAATCTAATATAAAAAGTATAACAGAATCAGTTGCACACAATTCAACAATAATGTTTGCTTTATATAATTCATAATGACATTTTAGATTTATATCTTACCTACAGGAATAAAAGCAAAATGATACACCTAATGCAAGACTACATTTCTGAATCTTAAACATTACTTTACCATTTAACTGAATACAACTTAAATATGGTTACGACTGCATTTTGTCTACTACAAAACGTTTTTCTATTTCACTGGCACACAGCGCAAGGATGAAACTGCTGTTCATTAAATATATGATTAACTACATGCAATGGTCTCAGTCAGTAACATAACATCATGGTGATGGCCCCCGGTTCAAATATTTTGTTTTGTGCCCCTAAACACAAGCGCATGCTCGTGCGCACTGCACGCGCGTGCGCGCGCACACACACTCAAGAGAACTGCTATTGCAGGGGTGGACTGGTCATCGGGAGTGCCGGGATTTTTCCCGGTGGGCCGATTAATAAGTTTTCAACTTTTTTTCATAACATCCACGCCCCACAAAACATGATGTAAACCAATAGCCACTGAACATATAGTCAGAAAATAGCATGTTAGATCACTAATTCTTGCCTATTTTGTAGTCTGATTAAATAGTAGATTCATTGTGGCCCACTGAGAACCCTCCCTATGCTTGTACAGCAGCACCAAACCATTTTGAAGCCCTTATCTGAGCAAAGAAGCTGCTATTTATCAAGGATACCTTCCGTACATGGGTGCTATGACTTAGGTGCTAAGGGTTAGAACATACAAGCGCATATACAGATTATACAGCGCATGGTTGAGGTGAAGTCTGAACAAGTGAGTCGTGAGCTTTTCGCGGAAGGTGACAAGTGACTCTGCTGTCCTGACATTGGTCGGGAGTTCGTTCCTACACTGAGGCTACAGAACAGAGAAGAGCCTTGACTTCGCTGAGCGACCTTTGTTTGCTCTCAGTGATGGCATTACCAGCTGGCCCGCTGATGTCGTGGAGTGCTCATGCTGATGTTGTGGAGTGCTCATGCTGATGTCGTGGAGTGCTCATGCTGGTGTGTATGGTCTGACCAGTGTTTGGAGGTAGATGGGTGCTGTTCCCTTGACAGCCTTGAAGGCCAGTCTTGAGTCGCGGGCTGCAACAGGACGCCCTTGAAGGTCACAGAGGAGGGGGTCACTTTGGAGAATTTGGGATTGGCTCTGGATACGCTGCAATAGTTTAGTTGCAGAGGCTGGGAGTCCAGCCAAGCACGAGTTGCAGTAGTCCAGCTGGGAGATGACTAGCACTTGGACCAGGAGTTACGCTGCATCTTTTGTGAGAAAAGACCAGATCCTGTGAATGTTGAAGAGGGCAAATCTGCAGGATCGGGCCACAGCAGTGATGTTGGGGGTGCAGGATAGTCTGTTGTTAGGCATCACACCCAGGTTCCTCACAGTTGATGAAGACGATACTGTGATGTCCTCGACAGTGACTGACAGGTCCATGGGAGGGTAGCCTTTAGTGTTGCTCCGTAGAAAAATACCACCTTAGACAACAAAAACACAGAAAGAAAAAGAAAGAAACTCCCCGACGGGGAATCGTTCCCCGGTCTTCCGCGCGAGGACCGCATATAGTAGTCCTTAACTTCCTTAACTTTTCCCATTCATTCTCTATGGTAGTGCTTATCACTACGGATGTAATATATTTTTGGCCACAAGTGGGGAATTGGGGGCGCTGTTTCCCGCTTTCGGATGATACATGTAAGGACACTCCGTTTTGACTTTTGAGAGGGACAAATCGCAGGGAACGTCATCTTGAGAATCAAACTGTAAACATACATACAGTACTACGTGTCAGTTTGTTCGTTTGTTCATTTCCCCCGGTCGAATTGATCAAACGTAAGTTTTGTTCTGTCTTTTATTCAACTAATCTCTCTCAGAAAGAACTAATGCTGAGGTTGTGTTGTTGTTTACGTACAAGTTTAATCGGTTTGTTGCTAGCATAACGTTAGTTAGTAGGTACATTAAGGTTAACCAGTTAGAAATATAACAGGCATGTCTGTTAAAAACAGCACACTTCACTAACACTACTTTGCACATCTTGAAGAGTTATCGGTCGAGTTTTCAATTGTCTTTGTCACACTTGATCAAAAATCCTACTTGTTTTTCTGCCGTCGTTATCCAACGTTAAGTTCGTTCATTCGTTCGTTCATTCATTCATTCATTCGTTCGTTCTGTCATTCATTCATTCGTTCATCCATCCATTCATTCATTCATTCGTTCTTTCATTCATTCATTCATTCATTTGTTCGTTCATTCATTCATTTAGCTAAAGCTGTGTGTACATACAGAGTGTACGTATTGAATTGGTAAATACTACATCATATACCAATATATTTTATGTCTATTTGAATGCCTTCAAATAAAACGTGTTTAATCGTTATGGCATGTTTTTTTTTTTATTAAAAGGTGTAACACTAAGACATTGTGAAATATCTGTATGTATGGCCCACTTAGCATGAGTAACTGTTGCAATAACAGTGATATTACAATTATTACTGTATAATAACCATTGTGTTTGGTTGTGCACAGGAAATATGAAGAAGTCAACTAACTTCTTCCCAGGAAGGATGAGGGTGTCCTTCAGGAAGGGTCCATCGGGCCACCTGCGCCAGGACCCCTCAGATGAGGCCATGAAGATTAAAAAAAATCCTCTGCTTCAAGACAGATCCCCGCCCCAGAGTCACGATACAGTGAAGACGAACGCCCCTACTGAGGTCTTTCAGAGGGGCGGTGATGTGTCAGACAGACAGGAGGTGACAGGGGAGTACATCTTGCAGTTTGGCAAGTACAAGGGAAAGAGCTTCAGATGGCTACTGGAGAATGATGTGGGTTACATCATCTTCCTGTTAAGAAAAGTGGAAGAGGAGGAGAGAGACGGGACCTTCAACCCCCAGGGACACAGCAAGGACAGCCTGCTGTCATTTCTGGACTACGCCAGGAGTTTCCAGGAAGTTGTGGACCTGAGGGACTACCTGTTCTCCCGGAAGCCTGTGACACCCGTGGCTTCAGAAGGCGACAATGTGGTTGGCTTTGGAGAAAGGGCCAAGGACACCTGGAAGCAGATCTGGGAGAACAAGGCTGATGGTTATGCAGATTTCATCCTCAGAGTGAAGTGCATCCCGAACAGCAAGATGTTCAAACTGCAGCAGTACATCAGGAAGCAGCAGACTGCTGAGTCCTGTGCAACACCAACTGCAACCTCAACTACATCAGCTGTCTCTGTGCCACCATCCAGCACTATAGGTTAGTGGAAAAATGTGCAAATGACGATTTTATGTGAACATGTCATTTACCTGATGCTCAATTAAGGTTATTGTTTAATCTCTTAGCGATGGAGGAAGACGAGGAGCTGGAGAGGGAGATGCTGAATTTATCACCGTCCAAATTTGACGCTGAACTAAGTAGGTGGATTCTAGTTTAATAAATAGAGAAACCTGTCCAAATAATTGTAATCACTTCTTAAAACTCTCACTGTACATGATAAAATTGTAATAAGTCACATGTTCCTTTAGGGCCACCAGCAGCAGTACCCAGAGCCTCAGCCGTGCCCCCACCTACAGGTTTCTTCATCAGTGTGGATGGAGGATTCGGTTTTCACCGGAATTCACCTGCCATTACTTTTTTTTGTCAACTAGTTTGTTGTTTTGGCCGTGTTCTGGCCTGTTCTGATGTGTGTGTGTTCTTTCGCTCTCGCACTGCCCTAAGGAATTAACATGTCAACGATGATGGTAAGTAGTTTGGTTTTTGCATGCTTTCTATTTTGCTGTCATTCAAGGATTTGGCATGTGAAAAAACATTGTGTCTAAGAACACCCAGCTATGGTATAGGCTAACAAGCCACATCTTTGAATGTCGGGTTGCATGTTTTGTAAGTCTTAAGTCTTAAATATAAGACATAAGCATGGATGTCGTTTCTGTGCTTTACCTGTTTTTAGAAAGAAAAAATTAATTGTGTATTTCCATATCAAAACACATTCATTCACAATTTCATCAAATATTCGGTCCTTGCCAGCAGTTAGCTGCAGAGAAAACAGGTAAAGACAGATTGTGAAGCATAAACACATTTCAGTGTGAGAAAAATGACACGGATTGTCTTTACAGCACACAGGAAAAAGCCGACAGCTACTGCTGTCTCTGGACCTGCAGAGCCTCGCGGCAATAGTGTCTCTTCAGTGAAAGGTTGTTATATTTTGACTTCTTGATTTGAACCAATCCTGAATGTAATGTCAATTGTACGATGTTTCTTTATATTTTCTTCTTTTAATCTCCCAGCCACAGCGAAGGCCCCGTTGCCAGTCCCTCCTCAGCTGCTCGCCATCGCACCGCAGCTCGGGGTCGCAGATCAGGATCCCAATGTGTTGGGACAAGGTATGACACTTTCACATGAGCATTGCTTTTATATTTCCAGTATAACTCACATAAATATCAGTTTAGTCTTAACAGATAAAAATCAAATTTTCTATCTATGTTATAGTATTCATGTGTTAAGTAATGTTATGTAAGTTTGTGTCTGTTTCTGTTGCAACAATTTTTTATAGTGCACAGAAAACCAGTCTCCCGCCGTTCTTCAGAGTCTGGGCTCATAGCTGCACCATCTACTCCTGAAGGTAAATGTTTGTTTATAAAATGCTCTGAGAAGGAGCATCTTAAGCAAATGTCACCAACACTTAACTTTGCTGTTTTTATCTCACCATCCTAGATTCCTCATCACAGATTATTGCCCCTGTGGAAGCACATAGAAACATCATCCTTGATGAAGGTATGAATATCTGTCACATTGTGTAAAGCATATCAGTCATTGATATAGAGCTCTATTTCCTTTCTTTACTCTGTATGTACTGTAGCGTTTTATTATGTTTGTGTTTCACAGTTCTACCATGTCCAGCGCCTCACATCAGGCAGCCTGCAGCCTCTGTCCCAGCATACGATCAGGATGTTGCACAGTGGAACTGCTCACGCCAACAAAGGTTATGGATGAAGACTGAAATGGAGGCATTGGGTCTGTGGCCAGGGTCACGTCCAGTACGTCACCCCATGAACATGCTGGCCCTGTGGCGTCATCCACCTCAGCCTGAACTCATTGACTCCATCACAGAGCTGCCATCAGTCAAGTTCTTTCAGCTTCATCCTTTCTTCATTTGGAAGCCGGAGAACACGATCATGGAGAGGATGAAAAACAACTACATCCTGCCCTGTCTTCATGGTTGTCCCACTCCTCAGGTGGCTTCTTCAGGCGTTGGGAGGCCCAGAGTCATCATCGGCACCGGCGGTCAGTACTATATATTGGCCTCACGTCTCACGTGCAAGGCCTGTAAAAGGTGCTGGCATGCTGACAAGCCCCAATGGTTGGAGAAGCTACCGAAGCGCTTCAGCAACATTGTGCCAGCTTTCCTGACGCACAAAAAGGCCGTCTGCAAATCGGTGATGGACGAGCTGAGGCGCAGTGGCAAATCTCCAGAGGACATGGCCAAGCAGTTGACAGAGGTGCTTCATCTGAAGTATGAGAGAGCTCACCTGGCCTACCTGCAAAGTGTCCAGAACATCAGGGATGCTGAGGCAGGGGTTTATGGCCAGAGCACCATCACTGGGCTGCTCAGACAGACAGACACTCCTGCTCCGTTTGGTGGCTACTCGGATGCTGACGGCTGGTGTGGAGTGTCTGTGTCTTCACACTATCTTGTCAACTGCCTGGGCCATGAGTACCAGAGGCAGAAGGAGCTCCTCACCCTGCTGCTCCAGGGGACCTTTGGACAGGCACTCAGGTCAGATCACACCCGCAAAGTAGCTAGGAAGGTTGTGCTTTCGTCCGGCACAATGTCTTCCTACGCTATCATGAACGAGAACTGGATGATCCTGAGCTGGGTGATGCTGCAGTCCGAGTGCGACCGCTCACTCCAGCCTATGTATGAGGGCCTGGCTCAGCGCTACACTGCAGCTGGAGTGGAGAAGGCAGGCTACCAGTGGGTGGACAGGTATAAATGACAAACGCCACTTCCAAACTGTACTACATTTGTTGTACATCACATAGTTTTTATATGGTCTTTGTGTCAGCTTTCTTATTTCATTTGCGCAGATTTTCATTTTGTAATCTGACTCTTTTTGTTAGGAGTCCATTTAAATAACAAACAGTATTAATAGATAGTGAAAATATAGCTAATTGTGTTTAATTATTATTAATTTTGTACAAAGATATTGTCAGAAATGTTACAGCTCTAATGAAATTTCTTTATAATGTTTAGGGACTGCTGTGCTGCCTTCAAGGTCCTGGATCCTGGGGCTCAGGACCACCTCCTGTGGGACTGCTGGAGGACCACAGAGGCCATTGTTTCTCAGGCTACTTCTGGAAGCCTGGAAAACACCTGTGCCTCAAGGAGCAGGTTTAATAAGGACATAACTGTCAAATTAGACCTGTTCCACTGCATGCGACGCTTTACCAGGGAGTGCGTCTCGGAACACCATCCTCTGTTCAGCTCCTTCTGCCAGTTCCTCTCTGCAGCTTTTGTTATTGTGGACCAGAGTGACCTACAGAAGCTAAAGGACGCTTACACCTTCTGTGGGATCTCTCCTGCTAATCCCACCAAGCAGCACATCAGGGAACACTGCAGGACAAAGGTGCCACCGAGCAGGGAACTGCTGCAGAGAGTAGAAGATGTCCTACATCACTTCTATCTGGCAAAGGATGCAAGTGATGTACTCCTCTTCAAGGCATCCATGTTGAAGGTGTGGAGAATTCAGCGCATCCACATCTTGAGAGGCTGCCTGAGCGACCCTGAGGTGGGTGAAGGAATCCTCTACAGGTATGGTGGCACCTTGCAGCTCAATTACACCAAGGGCGAGGGTGCAGCTGTACCTGTCTGGATCCCTGTGAGAGGCACGTCTCAGCAGGAGGGCTTCCACTTTCATCAAGCCCAGTGGGTGACAGGCAACCGTGTGTCCTGCGAACTTTTCCAGGCCCAGGCCATGACTGGAGTGGTCCGCTGGAACTTTAGGAGACTGGTGGACTTGAAGCAGCCTGATGTGGAGCTGCCAGCTGTGTTTGACCCCTTGTTGATTTTTGAACTGAACAAATGCTCTTCAAAGGTCACAGGAAAGGCCAAATACCCAGCTCTGCAGATCTCACATAGGGACACAGGGGAGAGATTTGGACTGGAGTACGTGGAGCCAGGCTGCCGTCCAGTTCTTTTCAACTGGGACAAGGATTCTTCCCGGGATGAAGTGTGCCACTCCTCTGCTGCTGTCGTGGACACAGACACTCAGGTAATACAGATGAATCACTTATTGTCGATTCCTGACTGACCAACAGCCTGAGTGACTAAATCGCTACATTTGATGCTATATTTCAGGAGACCAGTGGAACTGCTCAGGTGGATCCCGTGCCGGTCCTGTCTTCCCAGCAGTGCTCTGAAGCCCAGTCCCAGCCACCCTTGACACCAGCATCTGCCGCCGTGAAAGCTGAGACGCAGTCTTTCATGGACACAGGTCATTCAAATTACCCACATCCCATCCCTTATACAGAACTAACAGTTAAACACAGGCATGGACAGTTAGGGTGCAATTAATATCATGATGGTTATATTAATATATTGTCAATAAACAATATTAAGTGTAAGTAATAATGAATGTAAAATGTAAAACCTATAAGAAAACCACAAGTAATTCAACAAATTGAACTTTCAATGTTTTCTTTCTTTTTATTTAACTCGTCACATATGTCACACAGAATTGTTGTTGCAACTGCAAAAGTAAAACTTTTAGTGATCACTGTGGTCAGCAGAACTGTGCCAAACATATTACTGCAGTATAACAAGAGTCTTCTGAAATGTGTCAAAAAACATCATAATAAGCATATGCTTGATTTATTTTATTTTTTTAGGCCTTCCAGGGGTAGCACCGCTGCCTCTAGCCTCCTCTCCTCGGGCCACTCGCACTGGACCCATCAAGACAGGAGGCCTTGTCCAAGTCCTGGACCACAGCAGGTGGACGGCACCGATGACAGCTGCCATTGATGAACTTTTGATTAAGCATCGTGGAGCTAAAGGTCTTCTGAAGAGGGTCGATGCAGATTATGCTGCAAAGGTACACAGGGCTTGCACTGACCCCAACAGCCTCCTGCATCCCACCACCTGCCAACATATCTCCAGATATGTGAAGCATCTGGCAAAACTGAAAAACACCAGCTCCTCCCTCAATACCAGCCCAGAGAAGGTTGTGGAGACGCAGCAGCTTTGGCAGAGTTTGACCACAGGCAGCCAAACTGTGAGTGTGCCTGTCACAACCCTGCCTCCTGCAACATTTAACCCTCCTCCCATTGCACCCTCCCAGGAGGTGTCACTAAGCCGTGCCACAGTGGAGAGGATTGTGACAGACATTCTGGAAAAACAACAACAACAACAACAACAACAACAACAACAACAACAACAACAGCAGCAGCAGCAGCAGAAGGTGACCAGGAAGTGTTTAGCCTGTGGTCAGCCAAAGTCGCGTTATCTTGCTGATGGTTCTTCAGTTCATTTTTTTTTTCAAACATCAGCAGTGAGATATTTCTACTGCTCCACAAAGGTCTTCAAGACCTATGCACATGAAGGCCTCACAAACAGCCGCATGTCATTTGAGGATTTTGCTGCATCTCCATTTTTTGAGCGGGAGCTAGAGGCTGCCAGAAAGAGGGGTGCCGAGTGGAAAAGGGTGGCAGAGGAGAGGGCTAAGAGGAAGTCTGTGGTAAAGCTGCCAACTGGTCGTCTTTGCAGGTTCTGCCACCAGCCAATAAAGCAGGGTCTTGGCAGCCCTCACACTCATACCTGCTTCCCCGGTGTGCCAGGGAAGTACATCTACTGTCCCTCCAGAGTCTTTTCCTTATACAAGGAGCAGGGCATGGTTGCGGAGATGACTTGGGGAGACTTTCAACAGTCCCAGTTCTTTGAGGCTGAAAGGGACAGATGGGCTGCAGAAAAGAGGAAGTGAGACAGTGTGGAGGAAGACACTACTGTATATATTCTGTATATCTGTTTGAGCCTGTTGGTTTTGATTGTGTTTGTTTAATTATTAAGAATTCTGTTATTGTTAGCCAGGAGGTGGTTGAATGCTAACATAAGCTTTAAATACATCTATTAAATATGTTGTTCTACTTTGAAAAATGGCCCGATGTCCCAACGGATTCATACTGTTTTATCTTTTTTCAGTCACTGATCAATCGGTAATCAACAAGCAAAAAATGTGTCAGATTCTCTGTGTTGTAGACTTTTTTAAATAAGAGAAGATGTGAAGAAATGCTCCTCACACGCCTTCACACAACAGCCTGCAAAATGTACAAAAAGCACGAGTTCAATCCAGTTAACATCCATTGATTTGACCTTACCCCAGTTCTTTGATGCTGAAAGGGACAGGTGGGCTGCAGAAAAAAAGTGAGATAGTGTGGAGAAAGACACCATTTACTATATATCTGTTTGAACCTGTTGGTTTTGATTGTGTTTGTTTAATTAATTAAGAATTCTGTTGTTGTTGTTTTTTTATGTCATACTCTGTATATGCAGTCAACATATTGTCATGGTCATAGTGGGAAAATGCGTCTGTACTCATGCAGCACAATGTTTTTCCTGATGAAGAAATCAGCTTTGCTACAGACCACACACAGATTCTCCTTCACCGTGAGATAATAGTCCTGTTGGGAGTCGAGAATCCCGACGACTCAAACAGCAACCTCACGACAAAAGGATCTTCACTCCGGAGAAGTACTCTTCCTTTATCTAGGTACCATTTGGCTTTCTTCTTGTGGCAGGTACACAGAGGTTGGTTATCTGGAGCATGGAGGAAGCAGTTATCATTAAGAGGACTTTTCCAGGCAGATCTGAAGATATCTGTAAAAATATTTGTTTTCATCAGTTGTTTTAAATAAATATCTTGGAAACATAATTCTGTCTTTCTTTACATATTAGAGTCTGCAATAGTGATAGAAAATAAGTGATAAAGCTTGCATATTCATGAGCTCAGGTGTAAACATCTCTAAAATAAACAGTTGTTATCCTTCAAAACCAGTATTACTAGTATTTGGAAATTAGTCTTACTTCCATAACTAATTAAATGGTGGCAGCTATTTCTTTCTTAATTGTTTATTTTAACAATGGTATCAATATTAATTACCATAATAGTTTTAGTATTATAGATATAACAACACCAATAATCATTATAATAGTAATAATCATTACTATTATCATTTCTATTGTTGTTGTTAAGTTTAATTCAACCTCGACCAGCAGCAGCATGTAAAAGGACCATTCTTCAAGTAGCATGATTATCTGACGTTTAATATCAGGTGGCATTATAACAATCCTAAAGATTTATTGTTTCACCATGATTTATCCAGATATCTGTGATCAAATATCTCAATAAATGTTAGAATGGATCGGATGTGATGGTTTCTAGTTGTGCACACACGCTGTAGCAAAACAAATCCGAACCAAACGTAAGTGTTTTTGTTCGGACGAGGGGGGTCGCGAACCCGGGTCCGTGAAGGTGCTCTTTCTTCGTTGACAGAGTCCTCTACACCTATCCGCGGCTGGCCTCCGCGGTGACAGGCGGAGATACTGTCCACTATACTAACAAGGAGGGGCAGATTCCATGGTGTGACCATTGGTGATAAGTATTCTTACTCTCTTTTGTCTGTTACTATTTATTGTTATTTGGAACTTACCATGTAATTATCACTCGCCACCTTTATTGGTGGCTTGTCTACCTTTAATTATTTACTCATTCAGCTATTTCTGTCCGTGCTTATATCAAAATTATGTGTGAATAAAAACTGTGAAATGTGTTTCACCTGTAAATATTCAATAGAACGTATTTTTCCTCAGGGTAGCCCACTGTACTTCAGAAAGATTGTAAGGGAACTTTATCTGAGTACTCACTCATAGAGTAGACGTTGCAGCAGTCAGACTGATGTTTATAACAGCAGTTTCTCTTCAGCTGTGCTGCACTGGTATATCTCAGTGCAGTGGTGTAGTGGTCCCTGGAAAAGTGGGTATGCTCTCAATTTTTGCTCTTTTTTAACGCAGCCAAGAAAAATGCCCTGTTTTAGAAACTGTGACATGTAAAACTACTCTGTTTAGTTTACCCAAAAATCTGTCAGTAGTATTTGCTCATTGTCACATAATCTCTGCTGCTTGATCTCAGGGAGGAAGGATTATGAAATTACTAAACCAATACTGGCCCACAGACTAGTGAGAGACAACTATGCATTTTGTGTGAACTATTCCTTTTTCCTTAGCTCTCCTTTGTCCTCACTCGTGGACTTCCCTTCCTCATAAATATCCTACTTAAAGAACTCAATGTTAATATTCTTGATCATGGAAGTGTTGAAATATTCGATGTAAACTTAGAACAAACCTCTACAGCCTTGATTTTGATTAGGAAACATTACTTTCTTTTGTTGTTCTTTTATCTGCTTTTTATTAATTATTTTACATATATTTTGTTGTTCTAATCTGTTTCAACTAATCTTTCTAGCCTTTACTGTACTCTATTATTTTATTCCTCTTATTATCTAAGATTGTAAGTTTTATTGCATTTCATTGTCTTCATTTCTATTATTTTCTAGTTTCTGAGAGTTGATGAAGGAGATTTTCTTCATTGAAAAGAAGGTTTTAAGCTCCAACAAATAGCTTTAAGTTTAATGAATGGATGCATTAATGCAAAAATATGATTGACCCATGGTGACAGATCACGAGGGACTTTTCGTGTTTAAAAGTAGTAGTTTCATCCAATACTGAGTGAGGACATTCAAGCTAGGCCAGACATCCTCTGGTCAGACGTGGTTTCTGTTCATATGCTAATTGGAGCCGTTCGCACCTCCGCGAGCTCCACATACATCGTGATTCGTTTCCGTCAAATCCGGTGAACGTGTATACATTGTGTGTTTCTCTGCTTTTCTTTCGCTCATGGCCATACCACCCTGAACACGTCTGATCTCGGAAGCTAAGCAGCGTCGGCCATGGTTAGTACCTGGATGGGAGACCGCCTGGGAATACCAGGTGCTGTAAGCGTTTCACCTTCTCTATAGAGACAGCAGAGGGCGCTGAGGCCACATCTGACTTCATGTACTTCTCTGCACGCTATGAAGCAAGGACACAACACAAAATAAATCACATTTAATTCCTGTAAGCTACATTATATGTAGACATTGCCTTCATATTCATAGAAAGTGGCACGTAAAAAATACACGTTAAAATGTGAGTGTTGCAAGAAGCCGCATCAGAAGAAAAACAGAACTTGTTTTCGTTTTTTCATCAGGAACTGTTTATCCAGTAGTATGATTTGTGTTGAATATGGACACCAAATAAGTGGTGGTTAACAATGTTGCTTCTAACAGTTAATTTTAAGTCTAATTGGGTGTCTCTGCTAAGTTGGCCAAGCTAGCTAACGTTAGCGTGCTACCAGTAGCACTGCTAACAGTAGCGCTGCTAAGCTACTTCCGAAACACTTAGTTTTCGCGGCGTTTTGTCGTGATTACGGATAAAGATAAATAACTAAAAAAAAACAAAAAAAAAAAAACAACCCTCCTTCGAGCCGGATTTGAACCAGCGACCTAAGGATGTCTGATGTTGAATACTCTACAGTCCTCCGCTCTACCAACTGAGCTATCGAAGGGGCTGAAAGACCGACCTGAACCTGCCGTTCTGATATCTGAAGCCCTGACGCTACTCTGGACAGAATTACACTGAGGCATCAAAACTATATTGCGGCAGCTTGTAGTAATAGTAGTTCTTAAAGGTTTTAATTTTATAAAAAAGTTGACTAATTACCTGTTGAGAATTCCTTTAGCACAAACTGATGTTGTTCGTCCTCCTGTCCTCCAAGTTCTCTAGCTCTGAACTGAGCTAACATTGCAGGACCTGCCTTACTTAATGTTGCACATTAGTAGTATGAAGTATTAAATTGGACTTAATTAAATTACCTAAAACTACTGGAGGGCACTGATTTCTCTGTTGGTAATCCAGCCTTGTTATGTTGTAATGTAATTACTATGCTCTAATTGCTCTGAACTACGTTTTTTGACATAAACATCTTGGTATAAATCTAAAATACAACTTTGAGGCACTTGTTCTATATCTGAGTATTTCTGTTTACTGCTACTTTATACTTTCATTCCATTAGATTAATTTATACAATTCTGGGGAACGTTTTAAGACATTTCAGTCAATAATAGTAATAAATGGAACCGAAAAATATAGATTCAGAAATACAACTATTCTTTATGTTCAAACTTCATTATTGATTATTTAGTAACAGCGGTTGACAAAACAACAGCCACATAGCAGATTTAGTGTCTGTTCTTGAGCTTTCCAGATTGTCACAGGATTGTAGATCCTTTTCTCTCATCCGCTATTCTTCTGTGACAGAAAAGGTTATCCAGTCATGAAAACAGTGAATAGGGTTGAATTCTTTATTATAAATCATTTACATTACAAAGTAAGACATTAGTCATTGCCATATCCATCCAAACAACTTGTTTACAAGGTGGGGTGAGTGAATCAACTGGTCAGAATCTTCACTTTGCCCAGACGAGGGGTTAATGGGGTCTATTCTTAGTCACATTTGGGCCTAAAGGATGATGTTGGCACGGGGTTAATCATGTCCTCATTATTGAGAATAAGCTTGTTGTTCCACGCAGGCACATACACACACACACACACACACAGGAATATCACAAAGAATATCATCAGCCTTCAAGTATGAGTATACGAGCACAGAGCTGCTTTTAGCTCAGGCGAAGAGCTACCGATGGCAAATGAAAAAGCACGAGAAACAGCAGTCAGATGATGAAGCAGCAAAGACATGATGAGAAAATGTGCAGGATAGACGAGACAGCAGGTTTATTTCTTCTTCTGGACCACTCCAGATCTTCTGAAGGAGTCAATCCATCAAAATCTTTCATGATGAAGGCTTTACATTGTGATCTGCTCAACAGACAGCTTCTCAGGCCTGGTGAAGGCTTTAATGAGCCTGACACGCGGCCACGTTCAACTGGACCCAGTGTGGTGGATGAAGTCAGCTGACGAGGTCATCAGTAGCTTGGAGTATTCTGGAATATGTTTTTTGGTCTTTCCCTGCCTTTTACAAAGTTTTCACATCACATTTTTTTTTTAAATCTGTAAATAAAAATGGTTTATAAATCATCTACAAACCTACATTTTCTATAAATTACACAATTCTTTTAACCCAAAGGTTAAAGCATCAGCTGAAAGTTGCAGTAGAAAACTCAGGGACAGAGAGATAGAGAGATACGACCTCTGCATCCAGCAGTGACAAAAGTATTGGTAGAAAAAAAACATCTATACAACAGCAAACTGATTTAAAAAATTTAGCGAAACAACAAGATTTAAGGGTCCTTTCTGAGTGAGAGTTTGTTCGTCTGACCCCTCAGTGTCCAATCACGGCTCAAGATGGGAGCAGACACGCTGAAAGGCAGTCACAGACTAGGTCAGTGTGTGTGTAGATAACTTCATGTGTGTATATTGTGTGTGTGGGTGTATAAATTAGTCAGCATCTGTGATGTTATCATGCTCGTGTCAGCAGCTCCTGTGCCCACGTCTTGATGGCCGAGGTTGTGAGTTGGAGCAGCTGCCACGTGGAGTTGGTGAAGGACAAAGCGTGGCTCTGCAGACACGATACGGACACCTCGCCGCTGCAGGGAAACACAGAAAGGCAGTAGCAAATGTTTTAGCAAATTATCACAAAAATGCAGCCTTTTGATTTGTCACTGGTTGTTACCCTTATGTAGTTTCAAACTAGTGATTTACTGAAGTGACTGAACCATTAAAACTTCAGAAATGTCTGATCTGTAAATTGGTTTTCATAGTCTCAGCACAAGCTGTGAGATCTGCTTTGGGGGCAAATTACATATAAAAAACTTGACTGCCATTACATCATCAATGAAGGTATTACTTAACTGGAAAAAAATGCCACTTTAAAAATGAGTTGGTCTGCTTTAAAAGGTTATTTTCATTATTGATTAGTCCACCGGTTATTTTCTTTATAAATCGTTCTTACAATTTATAACCAAACAACTAAATGATTAATGCATAACACTATATTGACAAGCTTATGTAGCTACATAACAGCTGCACCTGGCAGTTACTTGGCAGTTGCATAATAGCTCTACATAAGAGTTGTTTTTTGTGGTGTCACCAGCTTTAATTTAGTGACACGCTTTTTTTCAATTCCAGGTGTTAATGTAATCCAGCCAGCTCATTCAGAGAAATGAGGATGCACAATTAATGTAAAGCAAACAAACAATCAAGTTAAAGGCTCCTCAAGGTTACTGACTTGCAGGAGTCCTGTAGGTTGGTCCATGCTTGCTGTAGCAGGTCAGTTACGTACGCCAGCGCTGGCAGGATGTAGTTCTGATGGAGGAAGAGGAGGAGCTCCTTTAAATAGTCCAACGCCTGGAACACACTGTCAGGAGTGTTGGTGTTCACCTGGGCAAAGGCAGACAGAGATGAGACACGAGTTGATGACATAGAATATGACTGTTTCATCTATTCAGCTCCAGCGCCTTGATTCTCATCGAATGCTTAAATGGAAATGATTAGGCAGAAGGAGGTGACAGTTTTGACATCTGTTGACAGCCTTACCCATTCTATGGCCTGTGGTGTCTTTTCTTTGACCCAGAGAATAAACTGTGTGGTGTTTTCAGAGATGAAGATGGCTGCTGTTTTTGCCTTTTCCAGACCTTGTTCCATTAGTGGCCCCATAACCCGAACACACTCAGAGTAATAATGAGGAGTGTTTGTCTCCAACCAGCTACCAAGGACACACAGACAAAAAAAGACACAAGTTGAATTTATCTGCATGAAAGTAACTAAACATGCAGTGAGTTGAAAGATTTGTCATTGCTGCATTTACATTTCTTTTAATAGATAAAAGGAAGCGTGAAAATAGGCGTTTTAAATCCCTATTAATCATCTCAATATTTTTAAGGCCAGTCTCATTTAAATCCAGTTCATTGTCATTAAATTAAATTTGGAAAAACCTACTGAATAAAATCTTGTGGATTATTTTACCATAAGTAGCATAAGTGTTATTAGGATGTAAAATATATTTTTTTAGGTATTACACACACACACACACACACACACACACACACACACATACACAGTTTTTATTTATAAAATGTTAAAAAATGACGCCCTCAAATATCTTCTTTTGCCACAACCCAGATATAAATCAGTTTACTGTCATCTAGGATTAAAATAACGCAGAAAATATTCACATTTAAGAATCTGCAATCAGAGAATTCAGAATTTTCTTCTATCAAAAAAATACTCAAACTGATTAATTTATTATTGAATAGGCCAAAGAGGTTGTATTGAAAGTGGTGTTAAATTGGGTTAGTGTGTGTTTCTTATATTTTGTCTTTTATTTGACATATCAATTGCCTTCCTGGTGGAATGAACTCCCGGCCAATGTCTGGCCAGTGGAATTACTTGCCATCTTCCACAAAAGACTCAAGATTCATTGGTTCAGACTTCACCTTGACCCCACGTAGCACGACTTCCTCTCAACCCCAATTTTTGTCTTTACTACTTTATCGACAGTGATATGTTGTGGTTTCTTTCAAATGTACCTATTGTAAGTCGCTTTGGACAAAAGTGTCTGATAAATGCCCAAAATGTAAATTTAACTGTAAATATCCCAGGGGGGACAGAATAGTAGAAACACCTCTGAATGTAAAGCAGGCCAGAACTATGCGTTCAGTGCTAAAATGTATAATTGAATTAGTATTTCTCTCCCACATTATAGGCATCATACAATTCACTGAATTAAATTAGATTGAGCAGTTGTACCTTATAAATTGGCCACTTAGTTTGTTATATTTTCTATATTACTGTAAACTAATTCAAGTTAAAGTAACTTCAGACAAACTACAATTATTAAAAACATCACTTTGGGAACATGTTTCTGCTAACACTGAGCCAGTCAGCAAACTGCTTTGTATACAGGAAGTGAATCTGATGTGTGCTAGATACTGAGCTATTTTTATTCTTTAGCATGACCGGCCTCTGGTCAGACAAAGTGTACAAAAGTCAACAAGGACAAAGCCTAAAAGAGAGATACATTCTGCAAATATCTGGCACACAGTGGATGGTAATTTGGTTAATTTGTGAGATGAGAAAGTTACATATATGGTGTATTGGTCAAATGATAGTTCACAAACACACATGTGACAAGAAAAGTGAGGTCATACCTGAAACCCTGTTTAGTGTACACTGATATTTTGCCCCAGGCCTGTTGAGATACGGCTGTGACCCCTGAGCTGCGGAGATGCTTGGCCGTGCTGGAATCTGAAACAAACCACACATGTTGTCAGACCTCAGGAACAAACATAAAGACTAGTTATTGTGATGAGTAATGAGGACTCGGACAAACCTGTGAAGGAGCCGTGGGATCTAATGTCATGAGCGATGAAGCCGGCAACAAACACGAGCAGAACCATGAGGAGTTTGGACCAGGGGAAGCCACGACCACGCATCTTTACCTGCAGATTCTGGAGGCAGATAACGACAACACTGAGAAAACACTACTGAGAGTTATGTGTGTAGAACTATTTCTAAAACTTGTCAAAATTCCCACCATTTCTCATGGTGTAAGATGACTGTCGACTCGATTCTATCTTACCTGGCACAGGCTATTGCACTCCTGAAGGTCCTGAGATTCAACAGTGTCTCTCATCTCCTCATTGGTCACTCTGAAAGACTGGATTGTTTCTTCGAGGTTCTTCCGGACCTAAAAAAAAAAAAGGGGGAAAATAAAGCACAATTAGTCAAACAAAAGATTAATACAGAAACAATAAAAGTTGGTTTTATTCTTAGTGTGATGCAGCAAACAAGCTTAGAGCTAATAACTGAGTAAAAACATGCTGTTACGTCTAAATTAAACTATCTCACTGAATCTGGGCTTTTACCTTTGGTGGCAGGATATTCCAAGACTTTAATAAATGATTCAACAGCAGACTGGAGAGGAAAACAGAAATGAGGTCAGCTCTTTTTATCAGTTTAAAAATGGCTGCAATCCAGAAAGAATCTTTAAGATCTTTAACTTTAATTGGGAAGTATGATTTTGCCATAGAGCTACAATGTTTTCTTTCTTCTTCTCACATCTTAAAAAGACACAAACATGTATACCTCACCTCGACTGGGCTAAGTGTTTGGTATAGAGCTGCCTCCACACTCCTAGACTCTGCACGTCCACACACAAACACTCAGTCATACTGCTGAGCAGCTGCAAAACGAGAGAGAAAGAAGAGAAAGACAAAAAGACTTCATTTCATTTCTGATTCAATTCTATCATTCATCTCTTAGTTAAGCTAACCAGTGAATTTTATGATGATCGAACAACAGTGATAGCAGATCAAGACCACATCCTACTCAAGAACACATCTGGTAGCTACGTATTATGGATAATTATTTGTATGACTGTTAGGTTAAATGCTGTTAGAGCAGTCCAGGAAATGCTATCATTTGTCAGCAGCAATATCTGGCCAGTTAGCTAATGGAATGAGTTAGCTGGCTAGTGGTTATAAACACAGAGTGATTGAGACCGTATTTTCTTTTCAAGCTGGCCACTTTAATGAGGTTCTAACAACCTACTGTCTGATAGGTCACATACACCTGAAAGACTTATGCAGCTGCACTGAGCTAAACTACACTCCGTCTTTTGTATTGGTCGAGACAGTAGTTTTATGTAGAAAAGATCAGTTTAAAGTCTAACACACATTTAGAGTTTGTACGTCTGTGTGCGTACCTCTCTCTTCATGTCATCTGGACAGTGTGGTGTGGCTCTGGACAGAAACGATGGCAGGTATGTGTGTAATGTGCTTTCGGGTTTGGCTCCAAACGCGAGGACCTTCAGACGAGGGTACAGACGCCTCAGCTGCTCCTGCAGACTGAACACAAATAAAAATACATTCAATGATACATCACTTTTTAAACAAGCAGAAAACTGTTTTGTGCATTATGTTACATTTACCTTGGTGACAGGGCATTCTTGGGCATGAAGGCAAAATCTAGCAAAGGAAAGAACTCTTTAGGACCCATGATGCCAAATCCCTTTGTCAGGTTTGCATGAAGTCTGGGAAAAGAAGAATTTTACCCACAATCAGTCAAGGCATATTTTAATTACAGTCAAACATATACAAAACAGTGTCCCTCAGTTAAGAGCATAAAGAATTGACTGTAACTATACAGTGTACAGTACTACAGGTGTCATAGTTCTCCAAATCCACGACTTGATTTTAAAGTCAAGATTTGATTTCTAGCACTGACAGTATTGCTTTTGTTACACCCACATTTAGATTAAAAAAATAACAGGTCATTAGTTTCATGCTCTGACAACTGCCATTATAAAAAAGACAGGGGTATTTTACAACAGTTAGATTTTATCCTGGGCGGACTCGCCAATACTGCCTTTGAATTCGAGGATCGTACTGAAAAATCAAACCAAAAAAACAAAACACACAAGGACTTACAGCAGAAGTCTCTCCAGGTATGCAATGGCATATGAAGACAAGGATTTCACTCCGAGCACAGGAAGCATGATACCCAGCCACACTGAAACACAGATAAAGGACTTGATTTATCATATAAGAACTTTTAGTTCTGGCATTAAATGTTTTTTCAACTGTTGGCCCAGAGCAACTGCAGAAAAACATGGGTTTTGTTCTCGCATGCCATATTATATTAGTAGCATAGTGAAACAAAACATGAAGGTAGCTGGTATGGTGAAAACTAAAGCAAGCTGAAGGATTAAAGAGCTCTGCAGCCATCCTTCAGAGATGCTTCACTGTTATACAGGTCTGTTATGTTGAATGCACTCAGATTTACTATATATTCACATTCCCACTGCATATCACACTGGTCAAGTCTTGCTCAGTCTAATTATATCAAAGTCTGACGCTCAGACAGGAAACTCCTGACTGCTTTTTAAAATTCTCAATAGCAAGATTAGAGTGTACCTGAACAGGTTTTAATCTGATATTATAATCGAACATCAAGATAATATGGAGCACATTTTGCATTTGCAGCTTTGTTAAGAATGTGTCTTTCTTGCCTTGGGCAAGTCGAATGGTACTCGATACTCTTATTTTGCAGATGAAGGTTGTTATGCAATTTTCCAAGAATATTCATCCTCCCATGTCTGCATACTGTACCAACACCCACGTCTCTCCCACCTCACAGCCTCATCAAATACAGACAAAGATGAGGAGCAAGAGCTGAGTGTGTGAAGCTACCATGTGTTTAAGCTCACAGATGGCTGTCAGAGGATGTGTTATTGCTCTAATGTGCACTGTTGCTTTACTAACCCCAACCCAGACTGGCTATTAGCACATATTGTTGGGAAAGTGGGAGAAAGGGGAGACACAAATGAGCTGAGCGGATGATAAAATACTGTTACTACATATTTGAGGGAGTAGATACTTTGTAGTTGTGTGAAAATGTGTGTAAATTATTTTGGTAAATGCTGACTGTTTGTTACCTCTTAGTCCTTGGCTGAGGTCAAAAAATCCA